>JAUPTC010001281.1:0-26000 GCA_030762895.1 Sophora flavescens
GTGAGACATGCCATTACTCGGTTGTGCTAATTCTTCAATTCTATATGTAGCAAAGTCGTTGACCACCGTATGTTGGATGACTTGGAAGTTGAGGCTGCTACAATCTTGTGCCAATTGGAGATGTATTTTCCTCCTTCCTTTTTCGACATAATGGTTCACTTAATTGTTCATTTGGTGAGGGAGATTAGATTATGTGGGTCGGTTTTTTCTGAGATGGATGTACCCAGTTGAGCGCTACATGAAGATCTTGAAAGGGTACATAAAGAATCCTCATCGTCCGGAAGCATCTATTGTTCAAAGGTATATTGCACTAGTGTTCACTAGCCACTTTTGTTATACAAGGTGCATTGATATGTGTTAGGAATATAGATAATTCTGTTAATAGTTTGTTAGAGAGTTAATTGTGTTGGTTAGTTAACTAGCTCTATAAATAGAGCATCATGTATCATTTTTCATTATCTTTTATCAATCAATCAATATGTTACCACATGAGTATACATATGCTCTCTATCTCTCCTATGAGTATGATCTCTATCCCTCACATCCATGGATTCTTCACATGGTATCAGAGAGATACCGTGTGGAGGCTTCAGTCGATGCTTCAGATAGTGAGGAAGATGAGACTTCAAATACTAATGAAGATGAAGCTTCAATGGCTTCCGCCGATGTGATGATGATGAACTTGCTTCGGACAGGAGGAGACCGATCTTGTTTTCGGCGATTTTGGGACTCGAGATCTTGATGCAATGGTTGTGACTCCGTCGAACAGATCAAGCAGTCATCGATGGATCCTCCGTCAAGATTGGAGGAATTACCTGCTTCCTCGTCACCTGCGGCTCGGTTCATTGCCATACCAAAGCTCCGTCAATGGAGTTCTCTTTCCATTGCCATGGCTGCCTTGGATCACCACCTTCCGACGAAATGCAGGAGCGTGAGCAAAGATTTCAGCAAGCAACACGAGAGGAGGAGCTTGAATCAGCGGCCATGGGAGAAGCTCCTCCATCAAATCTTGCGATTCCTCTCATCCTTTGCCGATCTTGACTGTTGAAGAGGAAGCATCGAAATCACAGGAGGTTCTCTCTGAATCATCCAAGCCAATGGATCTTGCACCTGAGTACGTCGTCTCTAAAAGTAACAACGAATCGAAGGAGCTCGTCACCAATCTCTTCAAAAAGATCGATCTAGTAGATCCAGCTCCTGCGAATCAAGGACCAATTCATGGTGTCGACATTGTCCTTGCGCCACCATTCTTGGAAGCCGTCTCCGCTGTCAGGCTCTCTGGTTCGAAATTTGTCGTCGACTCCGTCTTCCTTGCACCATATATGGTCCTCCTCTTAAGCGTCGACTACGAGGAGCTCGTTTCGGAAATTACCGTGACCACTATATTCACCATCCAAAGATGCGCTTGGTCCTCCATTATTGCTGCATTCGATCCCGGAGGAATTCTTACCACCGTCTACAACTCCACCATGGCATCACCGGAGAAGATGGAGGACCGCACCATCACTGTGCTAGCAAAGCCTCAGCAACGTTTTGTTTTGGTCTTCGACCCCGGAGGAGATCTCGCCACCGTCCTCAAATCCGTCATGCGCTGCCTCCGCAACTCGGACTCGTTGCTCAAAAGGCAGTGGCTAGTCCCATCACAATCTGCCTAGCACAGGATCGGCCTCTGGTTTGCCTTGGGTGCCTTGGGATTAAGATGCAAGTTAGGGTAACAAATGGAATGGCTGAAACCTGAAGGTTTTCCTCTGATGGGCTTGGGCCTCGTTACTATTGTTTAGACTCATGGATACCTTTTTTTTTTGGTACCGAATCTTTTCTTTTGGGCTATGTGGATCATTTTTTTTTCCTTTCCCAATTTAATTTATTTTCATGTTATATCTTGTTTGTAATTCAAGCTGATTGTGGTGATACCACTTATCGACTTAGGGAAAGCTGGTAGGAATATAGATAATTATGTTAATAGTTTGTTATAAGTTGTTAATAGTTTGTTAGAGAGTTAATTGTGTTAGTTAGTTAACTAGCTCTATAAATAGAGCATCATGTATCATTTTTCATTATCTTTTATCAATCAATCAATATGTTACCACATGAGTATACATATGCTATCTATCTCTCCTATGAGTATGATCTCTATCCTCACATCCATGGATTCTTCATATGTGCCACTTTGGTCAAATGCAAGTGCATTGATATATGCCACTTTTGTTTTGGAACATGCAACATTTATGACTGAATTTAAGTAGACAAGGTTTAGTGTATTTTCAAGGCATTTCAATTTAATTCTATGATAAGGGTATATATGAAAAAAAAAGTTGTCAAATATATCTTGGGTTTATAAAAGATCCATTACTTTGGAACAAAAACAAATAGCTAACATTATCATAGAAAAAGAACGGAGGGAGTATATTATTGCCTCCATTCTTTTTCAATTCATTTTAAGGCAAATGCCAATAAAAACATATCATTAACATTAAATTTCTCAATATCCAAATATATTGTATATCAATAATTTTATTTTATTTCCCAATAAATTACGTTATCTACCAAATACTATATTTTTTTTTTGTGCTCAACAGGGCAAAAGCCCAACAAAACGATATATATATATATATATATATATATATATATATATATATATATATATAATTTGAGCTGTTTGATGCATCTCTAGCATATATTTGTACATCTTATTATCACTTCAATAGTGCTCGGTTAGTCAGGGGAATGAGCCTTATAATTATTCTATCATATATTATATGGGTAGGTGCTTTAGATGTGCTAGGTTATCATATGAAGATAAGTAAAAAACAAAATTGATATGTATTGGATAAGAAAAAATATTTGTTAATGGACCGAATTTTTTTCCTATGTTTCTGCTTCCTATGTCATAGGCTTGTTGTATACTCCTTCCGGTCCTTATTATTAAGAAATAAGTCGGTATTTTTTTTTTCAAAATATAAGAAACTTGCATTAGTTTTAACACATTAAATACTAATTTCCAATTTTACCCTCTTTTATTATAGGATTTATATTTACGAGATAATATCAACTTTTCATACAAGTGGAACATTAATTAAGATTAGAATGAGTATTTTTATAAATTTATATGAATATTAATTACAATTAGCTTATTTCAACGTAATTCCTTGGTGTGTGTTTTAGGGTTTTGTTTCATATAATAAGGACCGAAGGGAGAATTTAATTTATTTCAAAAAAATTAATTTTGAATTTTTAAAAGGAAAAATTAAAGGTTTTATGTTCTCCTTCAAAATCCTAGTACTGCTTAACTTTTGAACAGTCAAACTCGTTAATAACAAGCGGCAATGGTGGCATCGATTTCAGGAGGAGCTCACGACAAAGAGGGCGTTTGAGATAGCAGAGGCTCAGGACTGTGCGCTTGGGATGCCAGTAATTTCTTTTAAAAATCAAAAACATTTTTAAAGTTCTGAACCCAAAGAACGGGTAACCAGGTGAGGGGTTTTAAAAAATGAGTTACGTGGCTTCCATGTGAGTGAGTGTTCAAGAGAGACTGTCCGTAGCATTCCTATTGTCTATTTATATGATTTATGATGGAACATTAAGATATCGTTTGGTCCAACCATGCTTAGCGGAAAAAAAGCTTGGTTGTTGTGTGTTGTCATCCTTGTACTAACTTCACTCCTCTTCTACCATTTGAACAACAATAACAATAACAGTAATAATAATAATAATAATAAATATTAAAAGTCATACAATAAAATTCATTTACTAATTATTGGTTGATTTTCGCCTAATGAGGTAGTCTTTTAAAAAAATTAATAAACGTGAGATAAGGTTGATTGTTGTATTGGTTGTCATCTTTGCGTGAACTTCAATCCTGATCTACCATTTGAATAGCAATAATGATAAACGTTAAATTCATATTATAAAAAAATGTTTCATGAATTACCCATTGATTTTTGTTCGGTGAGGTAGTTTTTTTAATTAACGTTTGTTGAGTGAGAAGGAAAACAAGTTTGTGACACATCTCTACCTCATGGTTTTACATGTATATTTATTAAGTTTTTTTCTTTAAAAAAAAATCACATTTTTGGTTAAAAAATTATCCCTACCATTTATAAAATTATCTTTTAGGAACATTCGTGCTATGGGTGTTCTCAAATCATTTTAGATCGATTTTGAGTCAAAATATCATCCGATCCAAAAATAGAAACATGTTGCGATTTGGTATGATTTGGATTGATTCACATATCAAATCCAAATTATTTCAATCCGATTAAAAGCAATTTGGATTGAATTGGATTATTCATTTTTTATCAACACAATAACTAAAAAAAAAAAAGTCTAAATAACATTCACACATATAACATATAACATACTAAAAATTAAAAACATTATAAATTAACAAGTATCAAACTACCTTTCTTTTCTACCAAAAATGTTTCTATAGTTACTTTTTTTAAGTCTAAACACACGAACGTTATACAGCCTCTTTGCAATATTTTTCGAGCAACAATATCTGTGCTATATGGTACCTCCCTTTGAATATATCTTACAAACGGGTAATAGAAACATTTTTATAATGCAAGTATTTAATTATTGAGTAATTTTCTCTTTTTAAACAGTCATAGGCCATCCCTATTTATTTAATCCTCATTATTTGTGTATGGGAGCGATTAAGTGATTTCCATTTGGTTGCTTTCTAAAAAAAAATATTGGTGCACATCGTATGTATGCTTTTTACTTTTTCTCCTCTTTTTTATGGTAAGAAGGAGGGCTAAGCCCACAAAGCAACTACACGGCAATAGAACGGAGCAAACACACCCCTATAACATCCTGGAACAAGAGCGACACACACCGTTCCGGTGGGATGCTAAAAACTACTTCTTCTCCACTGTTTCTAACTTCAATCCAGGATTCGATTCTTACCTATCCTATGATATTTTAATTTTATTTAAATAAATATTAAAATTGCTTCCAGAATAGTAATTGATTGTCGGTGTTTTTAGTGGTCAACTCAGTGAATAAGAACTTCGGTCAAGCAGCTTTTGTTACAAAGCATTTTAACTTAAGCTGCATACGAGAGACTGAATCCCTATAATGTTTTGCATGTAATTAGTGGTTAACATATTAGTGACACAATCCAATTCTCCCCCCTCTTTTAATTGTTTTCTTCCATTTGAATTTGATATGCCTAAGTACACTTGAGAATACAACTCAGGATGTTGACACTAATCTTGTTTTCTTATTCGGTGTTTCATAAGTAACACACTCAACCTTCCAATCCATACGAACCATGAAAAACGAAAGTGTGAAGCAAGATTAATACCCTAGATTGAACCTAGAACAGAAGCAGGTAAATTATATGTCTACTTGGTAGGTCTCAATGAAATGAATCTACATCTACATATGTCTACACATCCCTTGTTTGTAACCAGTAATTTTGTAAGTCCGACATAATACTAGTGAGACATGCAAATAAATTTAAAATGACGTAATAGAAGATATTTATATAATATATAAATTATTTTTAGATTGTAATTGTTATAATTAGAATATTAATTTTTCAATTATATTTTTAACTATTTTTGTTGAATAATATAAATGAAATGACATGTTTTTAAGTTTTTTTTTTAAAAAAAATTTTATGATAGAGAAGGTAAAGTAGGGATTCCATCAAACTAATAAGGATAAAAATGAAAGAAAGTTGATAAACTATAAGCCATAAGCTAAAAAATTAACTTACGAAAAAAGATATAATAAGCTAATGAGTCAAACAGAGCCAAAAGCTATTTTATCAATGTTTACTTTCATTTTTATCATTATTATTTTAACAAGATTCCTAGGATGTTCGACCCTGCCCAAAGGAAACAAACCTCATTATACTAAAACTCAAAATCAGTCCCTGTCATACAATAACTAATTTAACCGAGATTAAATCAAATATCATAATAAAAATAATTTATGGCACGAGAAGATGGAAGTTGGAACCTCGCAAATTACCTACACTCTTTCACCCTACCTAAACCTTTTCATCACAAGCCCATCATAACGCTATGTTTCCAAATAATTTGGCCGATCAAATGCCTGCAAGGCAACCAAAACTCCTAATCCTCAGTCTTTAAATATGATTTGTTTAAAGTTTTAATTCATATCCAAACTGCCCTCTAGGCTTCAGGTTACTGAAATCCTAACCAACCTTGAGCTCAGAAACTTCAATTTCGAAAATCCAAAATAAACTAGGACCAAAACCTACCAGTAACCAATAACTCTCCCGACAAGATGTAGAGAAGAGGGACTGCTTAAAGATACAAACAAGATGACAAATAGCCACTTTTGTTATACAAGGTTCATTGATATGTGTTAGGAATATAGATAATTCTGTTAATAGTTTGTTAGAGAGTTAATTGTGTTAGTTAGTTAACTAGCTCTATAAATAGAGCATCATGTATCATTTTTCATTATCTTTTATCAATCAATCAATATGTTACCACATGAGTATACATATGCTCTCTATCTCTCCTATGAGTATGATCTCTATCCCACACATCCATGGATTCTTCTCATGGTATCAGAGAGATACCGTGAGGAGGCTTCCGTTGATGCTTCGGATAGAGAGGAAGATGAGACTTCAGATACTAATGAAGATGATGCTTCAATGGCTTCCACTGATGACAGTGATGAACTTGCTTCGGACAGGAGGAGACCGATCTTGTTTTCGGCAGTTTCGGGGACTCAGATCTTGATGCAATGGCTGTGACTCCGATCGAACAGATCAAGCCAGTCATCGATGGATCCCCCGTCAAGATTGGAGGAATTACCTGCTTCCTCGTCACCTGCAACGGTTTTGCTGCCACGCCAAAGCTCCGTCAATGGAGTTCTCTTTCCACTGCCATGGTTGCCATGGATCACCACCTTCCGACGAAATGAAGGAACAGTAGCGAAGATTTCAGCAACAACACAGAGGAGGAGCTTGAATCAGCGGCCATGGGAGAAGCTCCTCCATCAAATCTTGCGATTCCTGTCACTGACGATCCTGACTGTTGAAGAGGAAGCATCAAAATCACAGGAGGTTCTCTCTGAATCAGCCAAGCCAACGGATCTTGCACCTGAGTACGTCGTCTCTGAAAGTAACAATGAATCGAAGGAGCTCGTCACCAATCTCTTCAAGAAGATCGATCTAGTAGATCCATCTCCTGCGAATCAGGGACCAATTCATGGTGTCGACATTGTCCTTGCGCCACCATTCTTGGAAGCCGTCTCCGCCGTCAGGCTCTCTGGCTCGAAATTCGTCGTCGACTCCGTCTACCTTGCACCATATATGGTCCTCCTCTTAAGCGTCGACTTCGAGGAGCTTGTTTTGGAAATTACCGTGACCACTGTATTCACCATCGAAAGATGCGCTTGGTCCTCCATTGTTGCTGCATTCGATCACGGGGGAATTCTTACCGCCGTCTACAACTCCACCGTGGCATCACCGGAGAAGATGGAGGACCGCACCATCACTGTGCTGGCAAAGGCTCAGCAACGTTTTGTTTTGGTCTTCGACTCCGGAGGAGATCTCGCCACCGTCCGCAAATCCGTCATGCGTCGCCTCCGCAACTCGGACTCGTTGCTCAAAAGGCAGTGGCTAGTCCCATCACAATCTGCCTTTATCAAGTTCTTCACCGCGACATCGCCGCCACCAGGATCGGCCTCTGGTTTGCCTTGGGTGCCTTGGGATTGAGATGCAAGTTATGGTAACGAATGAAAGACTGAAGCCTGAAGGTTTTGCTCCGATGGGCTTGGGCCTCGTTACTATTGTTTAGGCTCATGGATACCTTTTTTTTTTGGTACTGAATCTTTTCTTTTGGGCTATGTGGATAATTTTTTTTTCTTTTCCCAATTTCTTTTCATGTTATATCTTGTTTGTAATTGAAGCTGATTGTGGTGATACCACTTATCAGCTTGAGGGGGGTTGTTAGGAATATAGATAATTTTGTTAATAGTTTGTTATAAGTTGTTAATAGTTTGTTAGAGAGTTAATTGTGTTAGTTAGTTAACTAGCTCTATAAATAGAGCATCATGTATCATTTTTCATTATCCACTACAAAAAAAAGGTTGTTTAGCGACCGAAAATAGTGACCGAATTTTTTGGTTGCTTTTTGCGACCGAAATGGCGACCGATTATAGGATCTACATGAAATACTGATTAGAGTTAATACTGCGACCGAAATAGAGCGTAGCAGGGTTATCGATCGCTATTTCAGTCACTAAATAAAGGAACTTAAAATTCAGAAATTTTATGCCTTTTTAGCGACTGAAATGGTGACCGAATTAAATGCAGCGATTAAATTTTATTTACATTTGCGACCGATATCAATTCGGTCGCTAAACGGCGCGTAAAAAAAATTAAAACAGCGCGTGTTAGCGACCGATTTAAAAATCCGTCGCTAAATTTATGAATTTAAATTTTCAAATGGCACCCCTGCGACCGAATTAGCGACCGAAATGTTCGGTCGCTAAAAATTAAAATCCCTAATAACGCAGAATCCCCTTTCTTCTTCATTGCGCGATCTCTCTTCCTCTCTCACACTCGATCTCTCTTTCTCTCCTCCGGCCACCACGGTACGAGACTGCCGCCCCTCCTCCGACCACCACCATCACGGTAAGCTCTCCTCTCTCTCTCTCCATCTCTCTCTCTCTATCTGTTTCTAACTATTTCTCTCTCTCAGTTCCCTCCTTCTTCGCACGACTACCACCGCCACCACCAGAGCAGCGCCGCCGTCCTCCTCCTCCTCTGGTATGTTTTTGTCTTTCCTTGCCTCTCTCTCCCTCTCTCTATTTCTATGGTTTGTGCATTTACTATGAAATTACAACATGTACAATATGCTCTGTATTTACTTAATCCATGCTCTCTGAAACTTGATTAGATCCCCATTTACTTAGTTCGCATTCGTGGTTTCATGTAACTCGGTCATATCTTTATCTAGGCATTAGTTCAAGTATATAGTTTTCTGTAAATGCTTTTTTTTTTTTTGGTCTGTAGCTCAATTCTGAGCTTTCTGTATAAATAATACAGCATTGATTTGGGAGGAAGATGGTGATGGATTTGATTGATGAAAGAGAGAATGAGAAAGATGGGTTAACCGAGGAGGAAGATGACGGTGTTGAACTTCAACCACCTAGTCCTCCCATGTATCTTGTAGTAGCAACATGACTCGGGAATAATGGAACTGGTTTTGATGATGTGTTTGGATCTCATGACCTGACCAGTTTTGATATATTTGATCCTGTAACATCCCGATTTTTCGCTGCTTCTAATATCGGAACATCCTGTAACTTTAACTTCATTGCTTTATTGCTTACTACTGAGAAGAGCTACTTGTGTATTTCATGTGAGTTGTGAGTTGTGATGATCATTTGTTTTCATGTGTCATTATTTAATCACTCCTATTAGGATTAGGAAGCTCTCATTGAGAAAGCACGAGAAATCTGTTTTTGTAACTTTTTTTTTGAATGCATTGAAATATCAAAAGTCAAGACTGTCGATTAGAATTGATGTTTACTTGAGCCACAGAATGCCATTGCTTTGTGAGACTGCGAAACATAAACAGGTTTTCGTTTTTTGTTGATTGTTGACGTGTTGTATAATTTAAACTTTAAAGCCTCAAAGCACCCACCTGCATTGGCCGTGAAACTTGAATCCATTAGCATATTTAAGTGATGAGATAAAGATAATAGTGAGAACTAGGATTAGTGTAACTGTACCAATTTAATGTATCAAATTTAATCTGAGAACCCTTCTGGTTTGGTTCTTGTTGATTTAGCTGTGAAATTACCTTCCATTTCAGCATCTTAGTCTTTGATTTAGATTCAGTTCTGCTTTGTGAAATGCATCTAAATTGGTTAGTGAGGATGTGTGCTATGGATTTTCAATTTGTTTTGTGCTAGGTGTCTACAATTTCAAACATGGATAGTTCATGGCTATAGTTCAAACAAATGACCAATCTTGGGCAGTTGTTTGAAGACCATTCTAGTTTAACATGTCCAGTAACAAGATTGTCCCTGTGTTAATGATGTGTTTTCTATTAAATATGGCACTTGTAATTTCTGGTCTGTTTATCTTTCCATATCTTGGTTGAATTTATGTCTTTGAAGGCTGTTCATTGTTCTGTTATATTGCCTCAGGGAATATCTCACAATAGTATGATCTATAGCCTCTGTGATGCAGCTGTTTACTTGCTGTGAATAATTTCATATTGTATTGTGTATGCATTCTGATTGTATTGTATTTTGATTCGTTTGGAATCCATGAATTTGTTGGTTCTTGTCTGAATCTGTTTCAAAAATTTCAAAAGAGGGTTTTAGGGATTTCATGTTCTTGTTCACTTCTCTGTAAACAAAAAAATAATCTTTGTTGGAGTATGAAATGATCTAAAAACATTATTGTAGCCTGTAATTCCAAGAGAGCTTTTCACTCATTTTGAATCGGATTCATTTGGTAATTCTACTTATCTCTTGTGTTGTTTGATGATGTAAATTTATTGAAGACTAGTACTTATATCTGAGCATGTTCATACATTTGGATTGCTATGAAGAATAGTTTATTCTCTTTAAAATAAAAATCTTTCAATAACAATGAATCAATGTAATTAGAATAATTTGATATGTATTTGTTGATAACTTGTTTGGAAATGATTATGGAATCATATTTGTATATATTTACATTGTAAGCATTTGAATGAATTGATAAAGTGTTATTAGTTTGTAAATGGCATGACTTTGTTGTTGTTAATAAGATCATTATTCATTTACTAATTTAAAGTCCATGAGCTTAAGAAAGTCTCTTCATGAAGCCAACAAAAGCGAGTCTCCTAGATAATTAAGGATTAAGTATAGGGTTAGATAAAATGAAAGGCTAGGCACAGTTTTCCAGGCACATGCATGACGTGCCGTCATCGATCATTCAAACATTATTCACATTATAAAGTAGCTCTGTACACAATATTATGAAAGCAACTCTGGTTTTCTACTCATTTGTTTCACTAGGAAATGGAGCTTTCCAGAAATAGTTGTTGATGACCATCCTTACTAGGTTATCTAGGAACTTTCGGTAGGAAAAGTCCTCTCTATGACCATCCTTCAAAATGACGTAAAAGCATCTGCTTTCCTGAAAACTACTATGTTTGATAATCTGTAAAGTTGCATGTGAAGTTGCATTTCTTTGTTCTATTTTAACATGCTAGTATGCTACATGGATCTTTCCATCTTTTCTTATTATCACTTGATGAAGTTTAGACATATGACTTGTTTTCCTTATCGTTTTATTAGAAAATGGATCCGACTAAATGTTTTGAGACAGTCATCCATATAGACCAGGTCTGATCTCATCAACTTAAGAATAACGATCGGATTCACGTAATGATGGTTAAGGCATAAACTAATCATTTACTAAATTGTTCTTGTGTATTTGTAGGATTTGATTTCAATCCCGCGATCATTCTACCGTCGTTGGGGACAAGAAATACCGCGTCTTGTGGATCATTGAAGACAAAAGCGGAAATCTGTTCAATGGAAATATAGTAATCCATGAGGATCGCCCATATTTTGCAACAAATACAAATGGTATCGGGGAGTTGTATTTGTTGTCCCTGGTGCATTGGCAAAGTTTAAGTACCTTGGGGGTTCTCGCTTCTACATGTTCATCCCTTTGGAAGATTGATGAGTTTTGATATTTTGATTAATACTTATTGACTGTAGTGTGTTTTTATGTTTTGATCGTTAATTAGTACATTATTAAACTTTTTTTTATAAACAATTATTAAACTTGCGTTAATTAATGTATATGTTTTCTTGATCATATTGACTGTGGTGTTTTGGATCACTTCAATAGTGCTCGGTTAGTCGGGGGAATGATCCTTATAATTATTCTATCATATATTATATGGGTAGGTGCTTTAGATGTGCTAGGTTATCATATGAAGATAAGTAAAAAAAAAAAATTTGATATGTACTGGATAAGAAAAAATATTTGTTAATGGACCGAATTTGTTCACCATGTTTCTGCTTCCTACGCCATAGGCTTGTTGTATACTCCCTCCGGTCCTTATTATAAGAAATAAGTGGGTATTTTTTTTTCAAAATATAAGAAACATACATCAATTTTGACACATTAAATACTAATTTCCAATTTTACCCTCATTTATTTTAGGATTTATATTTACGAGATAATATCAACTTTTCATACAAGTGGAACATTAATTAAGATTAGAATGGGTAATTTTATAAATTTATATGAATATTAATTACAATTAGCTTATTTCAATGTATTTCCTTGGTGTGTATTTTAGGGTTTTGTTTTTTATAATAAGGACCGGAGGGAGAATTTAATTTATTTCAAAAAATTAATTTTGAATTTTTAAAAGGAAAAATTAAAGGTTTTATATTCTCCTTCAAAATCCCAGTACTGCTTAACTTTTGCACAGTCAAACTCGTTAATAACCAACGGCAATGGTGGCATCGATTTCGGGGAGGAGCTCACGACAAAGAGGGCGTGCGTTTGAGATAGCGAGAGGCTTAGGGCTGTGCGCTGGGATGCCAGTAATTTCTTTTAAAAATCAAGAACATTTTTAAAGTTCTGAACCCAAAGAACGGGTAACCAGGTGAGGGGTTTCAAAAAATGAGTTACGTGGCTTCTCTGTGAGTGAGTGTTCAAGAGAGACTGACCGTAGCATTCCTCTTGTCTATTTATATGATTTATGATGGAACATTAAGATATCGTTTGGTCCAACCATGCTTAGCGGAAAAAAAAGCTTGATTGTTGTGTGTAGTCATCCTTGTACTAACTTCACTCCTCTTCTACCATTTGAACAACAATAACAATAACAGTAATAATAATAATAATAAATATTAAAAGTCATACAATAAAATCCATTTACTAATTATTGGCTGATTTTCGCCTAATGAGGTAGTCTTTTAAAAAAATTAATAATTGTGAGATAAGGTTGATTGTTGTATTGGTTGTCATCTTTGCGTGAACTTCAATCTTGATCTACCATTTGAATAGCAATAATGATAAACGTTAAAGTCATATTATAAAAAAAAGTTTCATGAATTACCCGATTGATTTTTGTTCGGTGAGGTAGTTTTTTTAATTAACTTTTGTTGAGTGAGAAGGAAAACAAGTTTGTGACACATCTCTTCCTCATGGTTTTACATGTATGTTTATTAAGTCTTTTTCTTCAAAAAAAATCACATTTGTGGTTAATAAATTATCCCTACCATTTATAAAATTATCTTTTAGGAACATTCGTGCTATGGGTGTTCTCAAATCATTTTAGATCGATTTTGAGTCAAAATATCATCCGATCCAAAATTATTTGAAAACTGATCTATAAACTTAATGCTCATTAAGAGGATTAAGTTACAAGGTGCATGGGTAAGTAGCACAGTAGTCAAAGGAATGAATGTTTTTGCCGAAACTTATACACTTTTAACGTCAGTTGTCTTAAACAACTGAAGTTAAAATTATTTTTAAAATAAAAAATATTTATTTTTAACGTCAGTTGTTTATACAACTGACGTTAAAAGTTTGATTTTTACTTCAGTTAAATAAATAGTTGACGTAAATAATCATATATCCCTATCTGAAATGCCCTGTTGTCACTCTTAACACAGGTCACTCCATATATATAGTGCAGTTTATTTATAAACTTTTTTTTAAACAAGTTTATTTTTAATCTTCATTAATTAGCTTGAATTAGTAAACAAATTCTTGTGCAAATTAAAATAAATAAACACTTAACATAAAATAAGTTATATATGTATAATCAAATCGTATCTCATTGAAGCGATTCATAAGTTACAATTACATGATTAAAAAATAAAAAATTCTGCAACATAGCACTAAAATATAAAAAAGTTTCTGCTTCAACATCAATTTCTTCTCAGTCCTGTCCTCAGAAACTCTAATGGATGCATCTCCTCCCTCACTTGAATTCCTTATGCTCCATCTGCTTTATCCACAGTCACTTGCTGCGAAAGCGAGTGGAATTGATGAGGGGATGAAATAAAGTGAGGGAGTCACATTACGTGATTCACCTAACCTTACCATCCATGTTACGTGATTTACTCAACCTCAGAAGTTTGTTGACCATTAAGACAGAGACCTTTAAGTCTAGGTATAGGAAGAAATAACAAAAATCTCAAATGTGATAGAGGCATATTGTGAAGGAATAGAAAACGCACGAAATATAGAGGAAAAAAGAGGGTGTATTACAGACTGATACAGAAGAATGACACTTTATATAGAGAATAGAGACTCTCTGATTTTCTTGAAAACTGATCTATAAACTTAATGCTCATTAAGAGGATTAAGTTACAAGGTGCATGGGTAAGTAGCACAGTAGTCAAAGGAATGAATGTTTTTGCATAAACTTATACACTTTTAACGTTAGTTGTCTTAAACAACTGACGTTAAAATTGTTTTTAAAATAAAAAATATTTATTTTTAACGTCAGTTGTTTATACAACTGAAGTTAAAAGTTTGATTTTTACTTCAATTAAATAAATAGCTGACGTAAATAATCCTATATCCCTATCTGAAATGCCCTGTTGTCACTCTTAACACAGGTCACTCCATATATATAGTGCAGTTTATTTCTAAACTTTTTTTTTAAACAAGTTTATTTTTAATCTTCATTCATTAGCTTGAAATAGTAAACAAATTCTTTTGCAAATTAAAATAAATAAACACTTAACATAAAACAAGTTATATATGTATAATCAAATCGTATCTCATTGAAGCGATTCATAAGTTACAATTACATGATTAAAAGATAAAAAATTTCTGCAACATAGCCCTAAAATATAAAAAAGTTTCTGCTTCAACATCATTTTCTTCTCAACCTTGTCCTCAGAAACTCCAATGGATGGATATCGATGCATCTCCTCCCTCACTTGAATTCCATGATGCATCGTGAATCCACAGTCACTAGCAGCGAAATCAAAGTGAAAGGGATCTTTGCATCACCTCCTTCACTAGAATTCCTTGATGCATCGTCTTGAATCCACAGTCCCTTGGTGCCAAAGCAGAGTGAAAGGGATGGCTGGGATGAAATAAAGTGAGGAAATCACATTACGTGATTTATACAACCTTACCATCCATGTTACGTGATTTAATCAACCTCAGAAGTTTTTTGACCATTAGGACAGAGACCTTTAAGTCTAGGTATAGGAAGAATTAACAAAAGTCTTAGAGCCATTTTGTGAAGGAATAGAAAACGCATGAAATATGGAGGAAAAGAAGAGGCTGTACAGTGATCGATACGAAGAATGGTACTTTATAGAGAAGAGAGACTAGCTGATTTTCTTGAAAACTGATCTATAAACTTAATGCTCATGGGTAAGTAGCACAGTAGTCAAAGGAATTACTGTTTTTGCAGAAACTTATACACTTTTAACGTCAGTTGTCTTCAACAACTGACGTTAAAAGTGTTTTTAAATAAAAATATTTATTTTTAGCGTCGGTTGTTTAATACAAGCGGCGTTAAACAATGACTTTAGCGTCAGTTTCTTAAGACAACTGACGTTAAATAAATGACCTTTAACGTCAGTTGTTACAAACAACTGACGTAAAATGTTGTTTTATTTTTGGTTTTTTATTATAACGTTTACACCCGCGCGCCTTCTGCACTTCGTTCTGTACGTCGCTGTTCTTCTCTTTCACACTCACTCTCACTCTCAACTCTCACTCTGACTCTCAACTCTCACTCTCACTATGCCCTAATCGCGAGCTCATCTCCACCGCAACCACCGCGAGGGCTTCTTCCCCACCACCGTGAGGTACACTCTTAACCCTAACTCTGTCTTTCTCGCTCATTCTTTGCAATAACTTGACATCTCTCTTTCCCCTTCCCGCACACTAACTCTCCTTGTCCCTCTACTCTCCAGTAACCACATCGAACGTTGGCCACCACGCGAGCACCTATTTACGGTGAGTCTTTAGGTCACATTTTTTTATTTTTGGTTTTGAGTGTATGTTGAAACTGTAGTCTCTGTAGTTGAAACTTGAAACTGTGAGTTTGAGTTGTTTGGAATGTCTCTATTTCTGGTCATGGGTTTTGTGTTTTCTCTTGTTTTTCTTCTGCTATCATGACCTATTTCAAAATGGGAAGAAATTTAGAGTTCCTTGTAGCATGTGACATCAACAATATATTGCTCATTGGAATTCTGTTTTGTTAATTTATCTTCATCTGCTTATTTATTTTGTCTTAAGAAACCTGAAAATGGTGTAAATTTGAAATAATTTTTAAACGCCTTGTATATATTTTTGTATATCTAAAGAACCTATCTAGTTATGGATCGTAGTTGGATGGTTTGTAAGCGCACTAGTGCTGATTATTTGAAGGGGGTGGGAGAATTTATAGAATTTGCTCAAAGGAATGTTCCTAATAGTAATGGAATGTTCTGTTGTCCTTGTGTCAAGTGTTTGAATACGAGGAAATGTACGGTGAAGGATATACATACTCATTTGATTTGTGAAGGGATTTGCTTGAGTTATACAAGATGGATATGGCATGGTGATGTGTTGTTGAGTAGTACGATAAGTGTCTCCCAAAGTGAGGACGTTGATGTAGATATGGAGGATGATCAAGTAGAGGACATGATCCATGATATTGGACAAGAATCTTTTCATCGAGCTCATGTGTATGATAGGTTGTGAAGTGATGCGGATAAGCCTTTATATCCAGGGTGTACTACTCATACACGGTTATCGGCGGTGCTAAAATTGGTTTGTGTGAAGGCGAGAAATGGTTGGACCGATAAAAGCTTCACCGAATTGCTTGAAGTGTTGAAAGACTTGCTTCCAGAGGACAACACATTGCCTGACCGTAACTATGAGGCCAAGAATGTATTGTGTTCAATGGGTATGGAGTATAAGAAGATACACGCATTCCCCAATGATTGCATATTGTACACCGGTGTTCATGAAGACAATCACGATTGCCCCAAATGTAGGTTATCACGATACAAAGTGAAGGGTGGTGATGATGATGATGATCTTGAAGATGTGAGAAAAAATGGTCCTCCTGCGAAGGTGTTATGGTATCTTCCAATAATTCCAAGGTTCAAGCGATTGTTTGCCAATGCGAAAGATGCGAAGAATCTTAGATGGCATAATGATGAGAGGAAACGTGATGGAAAGGTTCGTCATCCTGCTGATTCTATGCAATGGAAGAATATTGATACTATGTTTCCGGATTTCGCCGATGAGCCAAGAAACCTAAGGCTTGGACTTGCTACGGATGGAATGAATCCTTATGGTAACATGAGTAGTATTCATAGTTCATGGCCTGTTCTATTGATAATTTACAACCTGCCCCCTTGGTTGTGCATGAAGCCTAAATACATGATGTTGTCTATGATGATTTCGGGCCCAAAGGAACCGAGAAATGACTTAGATGTTTATCTAAGTCCCTTGATTGAAGACTTGAAAACACTGTGGGTGGAAGGTGTTGATGTAGTTGACGGGTATTCTCATGAGACTTTCAAGCTTCGTGTCATGTTATTTTGCACCATCAACGACTTTCCAAAGATACGGTAACTTGTCCGAGCTGAGTGTCGAGGGGCATAAAGCATGGCCTAAATGTGAAGAAGGCACATGCTACACTCCGTTGCATCATGGAAAGAAGACGGTTTACCTTGGGCATCAGAGATTTCTTAGACGTGATCACCCATATCAGTGAGATTAAAAAGCTTTTAATGGATGCCAAGAGAGCGGAAGAAGCTCTGGCGGCCTTAATTGGAGAAGCAGGTTTATCGAGAGGGTAAAGGGCATTGATGTTATATTCGGCAAGTCCAAAAAGAAAGGTAAAGCTGCTGAGAAAAACATATGGAAGAAGAGGTCGATATTCTCTGATCTTCCATAATGGCGCAAGCTTGATGTCAGACACTGCATTGATGTGATGCATGTGGAGAAAAATGTGTGTGATAGTGTGATCGGAACGCTTCTCAACATTCAGGGCAAGACAAAGGATGGTGTCAATGCTCGTCTCGACCTCGTTGCTATGGGTATACGAGAGCAATTAGCTCCAGTTGTTGAGGATGGGTATACCCAGTTGAGCACTACATGAAGATCTTGAAAGGGTACGTGAAGAATCCTCATCATCCGGAAGCATCTATTGTTCAAAGGTATGTTGCAGAAGAAGCTATTGAGTTTTGTTCGGACTACCTTCATAACACGGATCCTATAGGGGTTCCTAAGCCTCGGCATGATGAGATCAGATGTCAAGGTAAGGGTACACATGGCTTAAGAATTAATAGCAAGGGTCGGGAGGAAGTGCTTCAAGTACATTTTATGTATTGAACAACATCCATTGTGTTCAGCCTTTCTTATTTGAACATAAAAGAAAAGTCAATCAAGAAAACCCTCGAATGAGCGAAAGGTGGTTGTTGAATAAGCATAACAAGACTTTCTTACCATGGTTCAAGGAAGAAATGCTTAAGGATGGTAGTACTGCTTCTGATGACGTAAGATGGTTAGCACGTGGGCCTAGCTTCAACGTCATATGTTGGAGCGGATACGACATAAATAACTTTTCCTTTTATACAAATGAACAAGATAACAAGAGTACCATGCAAAATAGTGGGGTTATGATCGTGGCCGAAGAAATGCACTTCTCTAGTGCAAAGGACAAAAAACCCGTTAAAGCACCGAGACCTTACTTTGGATATATTGAAGATATTTGGGTACTCGATTACACTAAGCTTACGGTGCCAGTTTTTAAGTGTAAGTGGGTTGATAGTAACGGTGGTGTACAAACCGACGAATTGGGGTTCACATTGGTAGACCTCAACAAGTTAGGTCATATAAATGAGCCTTTCATAATGGCTTCCCAAGCAAAACAAGTGTTCTACATCACTGATCCTTCTAACAAAAGGTTGTCCGTGGTTCTCCAAGGAAAAAGCATGTATAATGGTAGTGATGAAAATCAAGATTCAAATCTTCATATTCCTGAGACTCCTTCTTTTTCAACGAACATGCGCTATAATCGAGGAGACACGGGTGGACGATGTACATGCCACTCGTGATGATCATCACGAAGGGATATTGATATAGGTTGTTTAAACTTAGTATACATTTATTTTTATTTATACTTCTGTATTTATTTTGAGTTATAACCTATGTTAATAAATATATATTGTTTCTGAATAGGCATACATATGGATCGGTCGGATAGCCCACATGCACGGAGGACATTGTGGGGCCTACGCGAGACCCGATCGCGCCTACGCCCGATTCTAGTGTAAGTTTACATGTTATATACTATCTTTAGTCCTTCTTTTTAATGTAAGTTTATAATGTTACAACCCTCTATTTTATCATTTTTTTGTCCATACGGACATCACGGGCTCATAGGAAACGGGGTAGAGGAGCCATGACGTTGAAGAAACTAGAGAAGGACAGGCAAAGCGGACAGAAGCTTGAGGTGTCCTTCGATGCTAATCTAAATGCCCAGGGACCCCGTGCTAAAGAATTTAATAAGTGGGTGTTTCTACAAGCGAAGCAAAGACGTAAGCATCAACTACAACCATGGAATGGCGTTCCCACGAAGCGTTAAGGATCAGATTTGGGAGGCTATCACGGTATTTTACCTTTACATTCGTTTGATTTACATTATTAGATAACTATCCGAGTTATAATCCATCCAGTTGTTATGTATTTAATGTGTAGGTAGCTTGGACTGTGCCAAATGACGAGGATCATCGTCATAAATGTATGAAAATGGCATCAAAGCGTTGGAATGGGTTCAAGCATGATCTTACCAGGTACTATGTATCTGGGAAGAAGCGGCTTGATAAAATGTTCTCGGATTATCCCTGGATTGATCAGGATACTTGGGATATGTTTGCTAGGATTCGATAGGATGGAGAATTTCAGGTTGGTTGATTAAGTTAATTTTGTATGCTTCGTATAGATCATTTAACTGTATTTAATTATGTGTTTTTGTTTGAATAGGCTAAGGCAGATAAGGATGTCGCGAGAATCGGGCGAAGAACGTCCACCGCCACACCATGTCTCAGGGTGGGTACCAGACTCGGATCAAGGAGATGATGGCGGATAGTCTGAGGGTGAAGCAGGAAGAGCACTCTGCTAGGATTGAAAGAGGAGAGGTGCCAAAGGGCACACCATCAAGTCCTCCATCAGACATCGACCGCGAGGATGTCTGGTTAGCCGGCCGCATGACAAAGACTGGATCTTTTAAAGTTGATGCCACTCGCGAAGTGGCAGATAAGATTGTAAGTAAATAATTAACTTGATTTCAATTGATATTTGTATAGATATTTTTAACACTTTTCACTTGCACGTTTTTTCATTTTTTCATTTTTTCATTGTAGGTGGATCTTAAAGCACAATCCTCCCGGGGCTCATTCGTCCCTTCTGGACGGCGGGACGTCTTGATGACTGCTCTAGGCAAGAAAGAGCATACTGGTCGGGTTATCGGTGTTCCTAGGAACGTGACCATCAAAGAATATTATGGCAAGTCTGCTTCACGAAAGTGGGTGGTCGATGATGCATCAATTTTGGATGACATTACTCAGCACCTCATCTTCAACCCTGCTATTACAACACATCTGATGCAAAGCTTAATATCCAACCCAGAATTCAAGCAGGCGCTTGCCAGAGAGCTTTCCTCCATCGGTTCATCCCAGGACACCGCAGGGCATGCCAACCCTTCACATGTGAGCACAAAAGAGAGTTATAATAGGGCACATGTGGAGGGACGATGAGTTAGCGGACTAGGGAGCGGGAGTTGGAAGTCCAATGCCATGAGCTTGAGTTGGAAATGAAAAGGCATGAGCTTGAGTTGGACTTCAAACGGCGTGAGCTCGAAATGTTAACAAAGGTATGTATTCATTATTAATGTCCAAATTAGTCAAATAATTACTTGTGTTTTTTTTAATTATCAACAACTTATCTATTTTATTTTTCCTAAATTGAAGTCCAAGTCGGCGTCGTGTCATTTGTCACCGTCACTTCGTTTGTTCTCACTTGGTGAGGATTATGAGTTTGATATTTTTGAATGTCCATTGGAGCCACGATGGATGGGTGGCACGCCCAAATCAACGAGAGGATATTTTCCTTACGTGGTGAAGATCTCGAACACATTTGCAAAAATAACGTCACGGATGGCGTACGGTTTTGAGTCTCTGGTGCACGTAAGTTAATTTTAATTTTATAACTTATTTATTTTTGGTATTTTTCCATTTAATAATTTATTTTAATTTCAATATATATATATTATGTAATTAACATCCACACATTTTCATATCTTAGGTATCTCCATCGTCTTCAGCTTGATAAGGACGTTGCACCAGTTTACGGCTTCTTAGATCCGTCAATCCTTGTGCCCGAATTCTTTGTTGGCGATGCATTTAGTAAATACATAGGGAACTTTATGGGAGACAATTATCGGAAAGAATTATAGCTGGCTCCCTACTGTATGAAAAATCATTGGCAGTTGTTCGTACTTCACCCGTCTAGGCATACTGTCATATTCTTATGCTCTCTCCACCAAAAGCCGCCACAGGAGGTGGTGCAAGCTGTAAATAGGTAAGTAACTAATCTTAAATTTAATTTAAGTTTTAATATTAGTTGTTTTTAGTTTATTACACACATGATATATGAATTTGTTAATTGACATGATTATTTGTTTATGATAGCGCGCTGAAGGCGAGTGGCAAAAGTTGCGCCAACGGGAGAAGTAGGACTTATAAGGCTAGAGCAAATCGTGAATGGACCTTCCTCAAGGTTTGGTAGTTTATTTATCAAATAATTAATATTATAATTACTAATTGATATGTACATTCAACTGACATTGAAATTAATTTTGTTTGTAGTCTCGATTTCAACTTGACGGGTGGTCGTGCGACTATTATGTGATGCTTCATATGCTGAACATAGTCTTCGCATCTATTACGGATGGATGGAATAAGGTAATATTTAAACAACTTGTTAAATTATATATTATAGTTTTGAAGATGACTTGCGTTAATGTTATTTTTATTATTTGAACATGTGTAGGAATTTAACGACCAATCGCCTCTTCAAGAAGATGACTTTAAAGACTTGCGGATGCGCTTAGCTGAATTCTTCTTCAAGTATGCAGCTGAAAAAGGAATTTACAAGATACCTCCGCAATACTTAGATGAATAGTTTTTTTGTTAGACTTTAGAAACTAATTAATAACATGTATATATATATATATATATATATATATATATATATATCCTTAGATTGGTAGTTTTGTTTTTAGACATTAGAGACTAAATTTAATATATATATATATATATATATATATATATATATATATATATATACTTGTAGATAGTTATGTTTTTCCTATACATGGGTTTTGGTTTTAAGTCCCCCATTGTTCCTTTGTATATTTCTTTTCTTTTTGTTAATATTGAAATTTAAGGGTAGTGTTTGCAATTACGTAATGTGTGTGATATTCTCCGTATTCCTTTGGGATATTTGCTTGAATGCGAGGGATAGGCTGAGGGGAGTGATATTTTAAAACTGAATTTTAAAAAAAAAATCTATTAGCGTCGGTTGTATCAAACTACTGGCGTTAATAGTATTTTATAAAATATCCGATACACTATTAGCGTCGGTTGTATTAGAAAGCGGCGTTAAAAATAAAACCTTTAACGTCAGTTCTTTAACACAACTGACGTTAGTTTGAACAATATCAACGTCAGTTGTGTTAAAGAACTAATGTTAAAGGTTTTATTTTTAATATCAGTTGTTAAAACAACTGACGTTAAAATATTAACTATTAAAGTTAGCTGTATTTACGTCAGACAATATTCTGACGTACAAAATCAAATTTAACTGACGTAAAAAGCACTTATTGCACTAGTGTTCACTAGCCACATTTGTTATACAAGGTGCAATGATATGTGTTAGGAATATAGATAATTTTGTTAATAGTTTGTTAGAGAGTTAATTGTGTTAGTTAGTTAACTAGCTCTATAAATAGAGCATCATGTATCATTTTTCATTATCTTTTATCAATCAATCAATATGTTACCACATGAATATACATATGCTCTCTATCTCTCCTATGAGTATGATCTCTATCCCTTACATCCATGGATTCTTCACATGGTATCAGAGAGATATCGTGAGGAGGCTTCGTGATGCTTCGGATAGTGAGGAAGATGAGACTCCAGATACTAACGAAGATGAAGCTTCAATGGCTTCCGCCGATGACAGTGATGAACTTGCTTCGGACAGGAGGAGACCGATCTTGTTTTCGGCAGTTTCGGGGACTCAGAACTTGATGCAATGTCTGTGACTCCGATCGAACAGATCAAGCCAGTCATCGATGGATCCTCCGTCAAGATTGGAGGAATTACCTGCTTCCTCGTCACCTACAACGGTTCCGATGCCACGCCAAAGCTCCGTCAATGGAGTTCTCTTTCCACTGCCATGGTTGCCATGGATCACCACCTTCGGCGAAATGCGAGGAGCGATGGCGAAGATTTCGGCAGCAACACGAGAGGAGGAGCTTGAATCAATGGCCATGGGAGAAGCTCCTCCATCAAATCTTGCGATTCCTCTGTCACTGCCGATCTTGACTGTTGAAGAGGAAGCATCGAAATCACAGGAGGTTCTCTCTGAATCATCCAAGCCAACGGATCTTGCACCTGAGTACGTCGTCTCTGAAAGTAACAATGAATCAAAGGAGCTCATCACCAATCTCTTCAAGAAGATCGATCTAGTAGATCCAACTCCTGCGAATCAGGGACCAATTCTTGGTGTCGACATTGTCCTTGCGCCACCATTCTTGGAAGCCCGTCTCTCGTCGGGCTCTCACAGTTCGAAATTTGTCGTCTACTCCATCTTCCTTGCACCATATATGGTCCGCCTCTTAAGCGTCGACTTCGAGGAGCTCGTTTCGAAAATTATCGTGACCACTGTATTCACCATCGAAAGATGCGCTTGGTCCTACATTATTGCTGCATTCGATCCCGGAGGAATTCTTACCGCCGTCTACAACTCCACCGTGGCATCACCGGAGAAGATGGAGGATCGCACCATCCTTGTCTTTGGCAAAGCCTCGGCAACGTTTTTGGTGCACCACGAGTCAGTTTTTTTTGTTCTAATGGGCTTGGGCCTTGTTAGTATTGTTTAGGCTCATGGATACCTTTTTTCTTTTGGGTACTGAATCTTTTCTTTTGGGCTATGTGGATCTTTTTTTTTTTCCTTTCCCAATTTCTTTTCATGTAATATCTTGTTTGTAATTCAAGCTGATTGTGGTGATACCACTTATCAGCTTAAGGGGGGCTGTTAGGAATAAAGATAATTCTGTTAATAGTTTGTTATAAGTTATTAGTAGTTTGTTAGAGAGTTAATTGTGTTAGTTAGTTAACCAGCTCTATAAATAGAGCATCATGTATCATTTTTCATTATCTTTTATCAATCAATTAATATGTTACCACATGAGTATACATATGCTCTCTATCTCTCCTATGAGTATGATCTCTATCCCTCACATCCATGGATTCTTCATATGTGCCACTTTGGTCAAATGCAAGTGCATTGATATATGCCACTTTTGTTTTGGAACATGCAACATTTATGACTGAATTTAAGTAGACAAGGTTTAGTGTATTTTCAAGGCATTTCAATTTAATTCTATGATAAGGGTATATATGAAAAAAAGTTGTCAAATATATCTTGGGTTTATAAAAGATCCATTACTTTGAAACAAAAACAAATAGCTAATATTATCATAGAAAAAGAACGGAGGGAGTATATTATTGCCTCCATTCTTTTTCAATTCTGTTTTTAAGGCAAATGCCAAAAAAACATATCATTAACATTAAATTTCTCAATATCCAAATATATTGTATATCAATAATTTTATTTTATTTCCCAATAAATTACTTTATCTACCAAATACTATATTTTTTTTTTGTGCTCAACAGGGCAAAAGCCCAACAAAACGATATATATATATATATATAATTTGAGCTGTTTGATGCATCTCTAGCATATATTTGTACATCTTATTATCACTTCAATAGTGCTCGGTTAGTCAGGGGAATGAGCCTTATAATTATTCTATCATATATTATATGGGTAGGTGCTTTAGATGTGCTAGGTTATCATATGAAGATAAGTAAAAAAAAAAAAAGTTGATATGTACTGGATAAGAAAAAATATTTGTTAATGGACCGAATTTTTCCCCATGTTTCTGCTTCCTATGCCATAGGCTTGTTGCATACTCCCTCCGGTCCTTATTATAAGAAATAAGTGGGTATTTTTTTTTTCAAAATGTGAGAAACATACATCAATTTTGACACATTAAATACTAATTTCCAATTTTACCCTCATTTATTATAGGATTTATATTTACGAGATAATATCAACTTTTCATACAAGTGGAACATTCACTAGTGCAATAAGTGCTTTTTACGTCAGTTAAAATTGAGTTTTTACGTCAGAATACCCGGCGTAAATAAATTTGACGTTAAAAAGTTAAACTTTTAACGTCGGTTCAGAATCGGCGTTAAATATATAACTATCAACGTCGGTTCTTTAACAAAATTAACGTTAGTTCTTTAAAACAAAGCGGCGTTAATATTGTAAAATTACGTCGATTCTTTTGAAACGGGCGTTAATTTTGTTAAAAGCGGCGTCGTTGTTATTAAGAAGCCGGCGTTAAAGGTCTTAATTTTAACGTCGATTGTAATAAACAAGCGGCGTTAATAGTGTATCTTGTATATTTTATAAAAATACTATTAGCGTCGGTTGTTTCATCAATGGCGTTAATAGTATTTTTTTTAAAATTCAGTTTTAAAATATCACTCCTCGCCTATCCCTGCATTCAGTAAATATCCCAGTAACACAGAATATCACACACATTACAGAATTGCAAAGGAAAAATGGAACAATGATCCATATGTATGCCTGTTCAGAAACAATATATATTTATTAACATAGGTTACAACTCAAAATA
>JAUPTC010001282.1:0-26000 GCA_030762895.1 Sophora flavescens
AATAATTTGTATTTTAATATCTAGATACTAGATATAATTCATTAAATATTTTTATAATTGTTGAATATTAAATATTTTATATTTAATTTTTTTTAGATTGTATTAATTTTTTATTTATATTTTTTATATAGATAAAACTATAGTTAATTTAACTATTTATCAAATTAAAAATAATGCATAAAAATAAAAAATTATTATAAAATCTGCACTTTTTTAAAAACAACGTTACACTTAGAAAAAATAGATATGCATCTTTAATAAATTGTTATTCTATCCATTTTTAATTAATAAAATAGTGACTATCTATAAATTAAAACATAAAGTAATAAATAAATAAATATTATTATCTTAAAAAAATTCAAGATACTTAAAATCTTCCATCATTAAATATATTCTATTTTTTCTCATCGCATTTATGTTATTTTTAATTATTCTCTCTCCGCAATAGAGAAAGTAAGTTTAAGCCGTTAGATTAAATCAAAACTAATGGTTAAAATTGGTATAAGAGAAAAGTTTGACACCTGACTTTAAAAGATCATGTCTCCTATTTTATTATCTAAATAGAATCAATTCTTCTAAACTCAATTTTTAAAATATCATTAAAAAATACAAATCAATTTTTTTAACCTCAAATTTTTTATAAATCAATTCTCTTAACATCTAAACCAAACGAACCAGATAATTTTGGCATCTTATTTCATTGGTTGAATTAAACATTTGAACTCAGCTTACTGATACTACTTTATCATAATATATTTTTTTTCTCAATACTACTTACTTTATCATAATTTTAGCTTGCGATCACTTTCTTACGACCGAAATATGAGGTAATATTACCAACAGAAAACAGGGGATAGGAATTATAAGATGTTGTGAACGGCCGAGGCCCGTTAACACATTCGGGCCTTATTTAATAAGTTTTGTGATAGACTGGATAATTTAGAATGATGGGCGTCCACTAACAAATGAAAACAATGGTACAAAAGAAGGGAGCTTCTTTTTACACAACAAAAATATTCAATACATTACAAATTTTTTTAAAAACTTTTAAAATCTCTGAAATACCCTCTCTCTTCCCTCTCCTTCGTACTTCATTTCCGATTTGTTTCAAACATATCGGAAGTACATATCTGGTACTGTAATTGTTACCGGAATCACATTTCCTATATATTGAACTGTAGTATGAACTGGTTTACCGGAAATTAACAAGAATTTGTCAGCAAGGTATGAATCTCAGATTCATACTACAGTTCCTACTTCCCCATCTGGCTCTGATACCAGACAGATGACGGGGTCAAGGAAGGAAAGGGGGGAAGAAGAGCAGGATGAAAGAAGTAGGAAAAGCAAAGTGAGATTACATTAATTAAAATAAATAAAATATGAAAATTAAAACATAAAAATAGTAAAAGCAGAATCTGTAGAGATTAAAAAAGTAAAAAGTAAAAACAAATCTTGTAGAAATTAAAACATGAAATAAAGCATAAACCCGGAAAGGTGGTAGAACAGACCAAGAACTGGGGAAAATAAAAACAAAATGAAACCCGGAGGCGGAGGCAGAGCCTCACCGTAAGCCGGTGGAGAGGAGAAGAGATGATTTAAACCATGCGGGTTTTGATTGAAAACACTTGAAAACTACAAGCTTTAACGCTACAAGATTGAAAAGATTGAAGAAGAAAGAAAAAGAAGCGAGGAACTCACAAAATGAAAGCTCGTAGAATGCTCTCGAGTTTCTCACTCTAAAATCTCTCTAAAAAACTCGGATGCCTAACAACCGAACCTAGCACCCTTTAAATAGAAGATTGAAGATTTACTATTACAACAAGATTTCGGTAAAAATGACCTATACTATTGTAACTATTACAACATAGAACCAGTATCATGACTGGAACTGTCTTTGTCGGTAAGTGAATAGTGCTTAGGTGATGAGCAGTCTTGTGAATTTGACGGTATCTTGGATCTTGTGGTCGGTAAAAAAGATATCATCGTATGACTGGAACTATTCAATCCAGAATTTTTGTTGACTTTGTTTGGTGAGGACTATTCATCGTCACTCGGGTTGTTGATAATATCAATTCCATAGCAGTCATCTTCATTTTGATAGAAGGGATCTGAGCATGGGCTGAAATCCTCTTCGTCTTCATCTTCAGATTGAGGAAGCTTTTGCTTGGAGGATCTTGATGAAGAGGCTTCTTCCTCCTTTGCTAGCTTTAAGATTGCCTCCATATTTCGAAGGAAGCTTTCTTTTGAATTGGAACCCTGCCAAAATCGAAACTATACGAGATCTACGATTAAGAAACTCACAAGCTTCTGGGTTTGCTGCTTTCCTCCACTTGGGATTTTTCTGGAACCAGATTTTTACATTGTCACTTGGGGCTGCCGCATAGTTAAACTGTGCCCACCACTTGACAAAGGTTGCTCTTTGTAAAATTGGCAATAAACCAGGGTATTGATCTTGCTTCTGGTATTTATACTGCCAACTGAAAACCCATGAAAGGGAAAGTTTAGAGAAAAATATTAGGTTGATGAGGGAAAGGGGTTTCCTTGTTGTCAAAATATTTTTCGAATGTTTGGTATCCTTCAAGAACTTCTTGGGGAAGGATCTCGCTTGATTGGGCCAAATATTCTCCACCCAGTGGAGCGAACCAATGAGGGAATTTGTATTTAACATTCTTCTTGAAATATATCAACCAAGAATGTCTGTTTTGAATATTTTGGTACCAGAAAATGTTGTACCAAGCTTGTTGATAATCCCGATGAATTGAAACCAATGGGATCAAAAGTTTGAGAAAATTTTTGAAAGCATTTAAATTCTTTCCAAATTGTTCAGGTGTTAAAACCTTCAAAATCCGGAAAGTTGAGTGAGTGTATGTTGATTGATCTTTAGGGTCACGGTAGTGTTTGATCGTGATGAGTCAGTATCAATCAAAATAAACTCATAAAAATTTCTGGTTTTGTTTGGTTGGGATTGTTGGAAATGAGAACCATTTTGAAAGATTTTGGGGGAACTTTGTTAGGGTTGTTATCCCAAAATTCTGGTTCCATTTGAACAACAAATTGAAATATATTTTTGCAACATAGTTAGTTGCGGCCGTTTGAGTTTGGGTTTTGCGTCTTTGTCTTTTGATAAACGTGTATCGGGTTTGACAACATTTATGGGGATAGCTGATTGGGCTAATTCCCCGATTAGGTCTTTGAGTAGGGGTGGAGAACCCGATTCGTTTTCCACTCTATCTCCCCATGTTCCCTTAGGGAGTTTTGTAAGGCCTTGATCTTGAAAGGCTTGAAGAGTTTGGATTGGGATGCCATAGTCTTCTTTGGACTGTTTGGCTTTTTGGGTTGAAGACCCAGTTGGATTTGGGTTGAAGACCCAAGCTTGATTGCGGGTTGTTGGGTCGATGACCCGATTGCTTTTTGGGTGAAGGCCCGGATTTGGACGCACCTTGGCGTTTGGGTCCTTTATTGAGGACAATACCTTTACCCTTCCCCTTTGAAGAGGAAGTTTATGTCTTTGGCATTCTTTGCCAATCTCTCTCTCTTATCTACCCCCGTAAATATTCACGAGTAAGAAAGTCGGGTAGAGAATTTGAAGAGCCTTTGATAAATTCAATTTGAAAATCAAATGCACTTAAAATTGCTTGCCATCTAGCAAAAATTTGTTTTGATGCTAAATTCTTAACATCTTTTTGTAAAATATCTTTAATGATTTACAATCTACTCTAACCAAAAATTTTTGATTAAGTAAATCAGATTGAAATTTTGAAATACATAAAACTATTGCCAAAATCTCTTTTTTGACAGTAGAATAATTTTGTTGAGCAGAATTCCAATGCTTAGAAGTATATGCAATGATATGCTCTTTATTTGAAATTCTTTGTTTCAAAATACCGCCATAACCAATGTCAGAAGCATCGGTTTCAACAATTTTGAAAGCAGATGTGTTAGGAAGATAAAGACATAAAAGATTCTTTATCTTAGATTTGATAAGTTGGACCACTTTTGTATGTTCATTAGTCCAAGGAGGAGGTTCTTTCTTTAGACGATTGTGCAAGGGTTTGATGATAGTACTAAGATTGGGGACGAAATCAGCCACATAATTGAGACATCCTAAGAATCTCTGAAGCTGGGTTTTGTCAATGATTTGGTCAGGAAACTTATCAAGCAAATTCGATAGCTCTTCTGATAGGAATAATAGTTCCTTGGAAAATGTTATGACCAAGAAATCTAATCTTAGTTTGGAAAAGATCAATTTTGGTTTTGGACACAGCTAAACCATTCCTTTTGATCACACTTATAAAGATCTTGACATGTTTGAAGTGTTGATCAATAGATTGAGAAAAGACTAAAACATCATCAAGATAGACGATTGTAAAGTCTGTATAAGGATTGAAGATCTCATTCATAATTCTCTGGAATTCTGAAGGAGCATTTTTTAAGCCAAAGGGCATAACATTCCATTCGTAATGCCCAAAGGGAACAGTGAACGCTGTTTTGTAACGGTCACTTTCTTTGACTTCTATCTGGTAGTAACCAGATTTCATGTCAAACTTTGAAAATATTTTTGCCGTACTTAGGCGGTTAAGCAAATCCCTTTTGTTAGGAATTGGATACCTGATCCACCTAAGAGCTTGATTTAAAGGTTTATAATTGATAACCAGGCGAGGTGTACCACGCTCAATCTCAGCCTGCTTGTTAACATAAAAAGCAGAACAAGACCAAGGAGATTTACTCTCCCTGATTAAACCTTTGCTTAAGAAATCATCAATTTCCTTTTGACAATACTTAAGGAGTTCATGATTCATTTGGATTGGCCTGGATTTGGTAGGAATTTGCCTTTCATTGAAATCTTGTTCATAAGGCAAATCTACAACGTACTTCTTCCTGTTCCAAAATGCTGTGGGCAAATCGAGCAGGATAGTCTCTTGGATTTCATTGAAAAGGATTTTAACCTTTTCTTTGATCTTTGGTTCTGTAGAATGCAACTCTATGTTCTTAAAAGAAATTTCTTCTTTCAAGAAATTAATTTGGTTAATTTTGGAATCTAAGAGATTTAAATCTCTAATGATAGGCTTGTTGATGAATGGGAAGACTATGTCTTTTCCCAGATGCTGAGTTTTAATTCCATTATGAGAAATGGAAAGAGGGAAAAGTGATCTAATGAACGAAGTTCCAAGAATCACTTCATTTTTAAGATTTCTAACTAATAGAAAAGGAGTTTCCACTTGGAGACCTTGGTTTTCTATTAGGGCTTTAGACAACTTATAATTGATTCTAAGTTTAGAACCATTTGCTGCACTCAACTTCTCCGAGGTCTTCTCAAAGAATTTGGTAGGGATTAATCCTTCTTGAATGCAGTTTGAATCACACTGTATCAAAAAGTGCTGTGGAATCAAGAATAAATTCTCCAATAATAATCTTGATCCTAATATAGAACTTTTGAATTTTTAATTGATTTACTAAGTTCAAGAATGCTGCATCCTCATGATCATCTTGAACTTTAGGACTGTCATGCTCATCTTCCTTGATGGCACTTGATTACGGCTTTTCTTCCTCGCTTGATTCATCCGATTGAGCCTCTGCTATTTGAGACAAAATTAGTTTATGAACAGCTTGTTCTTGTTTGATTTCTTTGATCTCTTGTTTTAAATTCTTAATCTCTTGCTTGGAGATCATGAATCGTTACGAGGCTTTTTGTTTGAGTGGATTCAATGCTCTTGAGTATTTGTTTTAAGTCAAAATGATCTTTTACTATTACTTTGCCTTTTCACTTTGAATCCTTTTACTTAGAGGATTCCATGGATGATTTGAGCTTGTCCAGATATTTTCTTCTTTCTTCTGGATCAGCTATTGAATTAATGACTTCAAAAAGGAGATCTTGTTCCTTAGTTAAGACATTAATCTCGGGAGATGAATCCGAGCTAAGATTTCCAACATCATCTTCTTGAATATGATTGACATCTTGATAAAATCACCATCGATTCTTCTTCTTCAAGTATCGATTGGATTAAAGGTTATTCGATTGTTCCTCAACTGATGGTTCAAGATTCAATTCTTTGATTTTCTTTTTTAGCCTCCGAGTATTTCTTGATATGGCCAGGTTTGCCTTGATTATAGCAAGTAACCGCTTTACTGGGAACTTATCACCGAGTGGTTGGTTTAGGTTTGAACTCGGGTTTGAATTTCGGCTTAGGTTTACCATACCTTTTGTTTTTCTTGTACTTAGTATACTTGGTATACTTAGTCTTTTGGGGTCTGCCTTCATATTTCTTTGAAGACTTGGTTTTATCCTTTGGACAAGGAGGTATGCCAAATTGTTCACAAAAAGACCCTAAATCCTTCTTGGCGGCCTTTTCTTTTTGAATTGATCTACGACTTTGTCTTCCTTACAAAGTCTTGCCCCTATCTTCTGGGTTGCTGCAATGAGTTGTCCATAACTCAATTGCTCATATGGAATATTTCCATCACGGGGATTGGGCTATGAGCTCATCTTTGACAAGATCACCTAACGAAGTTGGGAGACCTGCAATGAACTTTTCTTTCCAGAATCTATTCAGCGAGTCTTCTCTCGGTGTAGACTCTAGTTAGGAAGGTATCTTTATACCACCTAAAGCTAGCTAAGGATCTACACTTAAGATTGGATAATAACTCTGCAGACTGTCCTTCCAAGTGGAAGTATTTCCCATGAAATGTCCACAGATTGAGAAGATTAAGGTGTTAACCGCATCGGGGATGGTTGCACCTTCATTGTCATAAATTGGATTTCCTTCTCGCATCGTTTTGATAGCGAGAAAACATTTGTTCTTTACGTGCTTCGAGAGAAAGAATAATCCCACCAACCTTTGAGTTGGCCTGTAAACCTACTGAGACAAGATATTACGAGATGGCTTCTTGAAGCAGTCATTTGTGGTGCGATAAGCGATAGCCATCATAGTCATATGCTGCATTGTTTGGAGCATTTGATACTCTGTTTGACCATCTATGTTCCATTCATAGATATTGTTGGCATTGAAACTTCTAAAGTTTGGAGTTTTTTCCTCAAAGAGCATATCCAGGGAGTTGCTCTAGGATAATAAAGTTTTGAGGGTTGCCTCCAAGATTGGGTAAGAACAGGATTGATATTGATTGGAGGTTTATCCGGAGGATTGGTTTTGGAGGTACTTGCCACGATTCCGTTTCCGAGCTGTCTTCATTGATGACATTGATAATGGGACCTTTGTCTCTTGAAGGTCTTTCTTCTTGATTATCCGATGGAGAATGCGGAACAACTAGTTGTTTCGAGTCTTTCCTCTAGTTTCTCCACAAATTCTTGTTTTTCCTTTTTTATATTGGGTTGAAGAAGAAGCAAACTTTCTCTGATCTTCTTATTCATCTTAAAAGGTTTGAACAAGGGTTTTTCTAAGGGAATATCCTTCTTAATTCCCGAAGTAGATGCAATGGTGGTTGCATCTTTTTTGATTAAGTGTTCTCCTAACACTTGAAGGTATTTGTTGGTATAATTGGATTGCTCCATAAGTTTGCTTATGTCCATTTGCGATATTGCCTCCTCGGTATTCTTATTTTTGAAAGGAGCAGCAATGATGGGTTTCTTGGTAAAGGGATCATTGATACCTGGGAGTTGGAAAGAGCTATTTGGTGGTAACTCTGTTTTGATCAACTCACCATTCTTTAAATGCCATACCGTAATGACATTTGTGGTTTTATCAACATCTATCCTTGTCTTCCAAGGATAATCTATCGAATATTTGTTGAGTATGCATGAAACCAGTCAAAAATAAAATCTTTGTCTTAACTTTGTTAAGAAATTGGTAATATTCTTCCTGAATATTTTTCCTTTTTGTTCCCTTGAACTCTTGCAAGAACCACTCTCTTTGAGGTTTCCATTCCTCAGAGTAAAAATCCTTGCGAAGGGATTCCTTATCTATAATGAACTTACAAATCATTATAAGATTCATTAAGAGAGGAAAAGGTTGGAGACTGAATTGATCGTTGATCATCTTAAATACGATAAATTGGTCGAGGGATAGTAGATGATGTATCTAATCCCTGAAGATTAATAGAGGTCATTTGAGATGCCGTTGAAAAGGATTGTCTTGAAGGGATAGATCTAAAATTTTCAGATCTAAGACTTGAAGATCTAGCAGAACTAAAAGAATTACTTCTTTGGAAGACTAGTTCAACTCTTCCTGTTGGAGTTTGAACTATATTATTGAAGTCTGCTGTTTCTCTTGGTAAAGCTGGGACAGCCTTATCTAATATCCATCTTTCTGGTAGGACTACGTCCTTCCATAAGATTGTCTTAGGGACAATTACATTTGCTTTAGTAACATCAGTAAGAAACAGGGTTGTCTCTCCCGATGTTCTATCTTTGAGAACTTTAGAATTACAGGAATTCATAGCCTTGTATTGAATCCTGTAAAGCAAAAAGCTCTTTGGGATAGATCCAGGCTTCATGTCTAAGCCACAGATCTTAAGATTTAGAAACAAGGAGTCCAAGATGTTTTGATCCTGTAAACTCAAGGTTCTATTAGGATAGCAATTGAAATAAATTGGACCATGGCTTAGGCTCGTTTCCACCGTGCCTAAGAGGGAGTCTTGAAACTTATTGTGCCTAATATCCCTTAAGCACATCAAGATTGAAGCATTTAATCCTTCGCGGATTAAAGGTTTTACAGCTACTTGAACACATCCAATGTGTAAGTACCTGTACTTTTGCTTGTGACCTTTTATTGTATCCATTGAGAGAAGATGAAATTCCTCACTCTCTGGACTGATTGGAATATTCTTTTCTTCGGTTTTGATTACATAATCGAGAGGTAGTAAAAATCTGCCTTCGATTTGTAAAGTTCTTTTTGTGGGTATTGCAGGAATTACCCAATTATCAATATCTTGATTGATATTTTCAAAGCATATTTCCTCATGGAAAATACTACTTGGATTGGTAGGAATATCGATTCATGAAGAGATGAAGAAAGAGGGTTGAGAAGACCGGAAAGAAAGCTTGGAAAAAGATCGCGATAACATAATTTTCAATATTCTGATATCATTGCCTTCCTTTGGTTCCATAGTAATTGTAAGTAGTAATCTAAGATATACCTTGCTGAATATCTTTAATACTCCAAAATAAAGCCTTTACAAGAAATTTACAAAATTCATTAGATCTTATTATTCTTAACCATAGCTGTACCACACCTTTGTTTAATAAGGATTTACTTTAATTAACCAAAAGCTACCTCAAAGTAGACTTACTGCTACTCGATATTCATACTTTGATTTATCTTGCTTCAAGCATCGGCAAATTAGACTTACTGCCTCATCAACACCCTTCGAGGTCTTACTGCTACAGCTTTAACAATATAAACCATAGCATAAACACGGAGGTCCTTACCAGTTAAAAGGTACCCAAACCAGTTAAGCATAATAATTTCTTATGAAAAAACACTTTTTTTTTTTTTTTTTTTTTTTTTGATTTACCATTCAGCAAGGTATGAATCTCAGATTCATACTACAGTTCCTACTTCCCCATCTGGCTCACGATGCGGAGCAGGATGGCGGGGTCAAGGAAGGAAAGGGGGAAGAAGAGCGAGGATGAAAGAAGTAGGAAAACAGGCGGAGATTACATTAATTAAAATAAATAAAATATGAAAATTAAAACATAAAAATAGTAAAAGCAGAATCTTGTAGAGATTAAAAACGAGTAAAACAGTAAAAACAAGTCTTGTAGAAATTAAAACATGAAATAAAGCATAAACCCCAGAAAGGTGGTAGAGCCGACCAAGAAGCTGGGGAAAATAAAAACAAAATGAAAGCCGGAGGCGGAGGCGAGCCTCACTTGAGCCGGTGGAGGGAGAAGAGATGATTTAAACCATGCAGGTTTTGATTGAAAACAGCTTGAAAACTACAAGCTTTAACGCTACAAGATTGAAAAGATTGAAGAAGAAAGAAAAAGAACTGAGGAACTCACAAAATGAAAGCTCAGAATGCTCTCAGAGTTTGTCACTCTAAAATCTCTCTAAAAAACTCGGATCCCTAACAACTGAACCTAGCACCCTTTAAATAGAAGATTGAAGATTTACTATTACAACAGTATCGGTAAAAATGACCTATACTATTGTAACTATTACAACATAGAACCGGTATCATGATATTGGAGGCTGTCTTTGTCGGTAAGTGAATAGTCTTGGTGATGAGCAGTCTGCGGTAACTTTGATCTTTGTGGTATCGGTAAGAAAGAGTATCATCGGATGACTGGAACTATTCAATCCAGAATTTTTGTTGACTTTGTTTGGTGAGGACTATTCATCGTCACTCGGGTTGATTGTAATATCAATTCCATAGCAGTCATCTTCATTTTGATAGAAGGGATGCGAGCATGGGCTGAAATCCTCTTCGTCTTCATCTTGATTGAGGAAGCTTTTGCTTGGAGGATCTTGATGAAGAGGCTTCTTCCTCCTTTGCTAGCTTTAAGATTGCCTCCATATTTCGAAGGAAGCTTTCTTTTGAATTGGAACACGCCAAAAGCGAAACTATCCGAGATCTACGATTAAGAAACTCACAAGCCTCGGGTTGGCTGCTTTCATCCACTTGGGATTTTCTTTGGAACCAGATTTTTACATTGTCACTTGTGGCTGCCGCATAGTTAAACTGTGCCCACCACTTGACAAAGGTTGCTCTTTGTAAAATTGGCAATAAACCAGGGTATTGATCTTGCTTACGGTATTTATACGCCAACTGAAAACCCATGAAAGGAAAGTTTAGAGAAAAATATTAGGTTGTGAGGAAAGGGGTTTCCTTGTTGTCAAAATATTTTTCGAATGTTTGGTATCCTTCAAGAACTTCTTCAGGGAAGGATGCTGCTTGATTGGGCCAAATATTCTCCACCGGTGGACGAACCAATGAGGGAATTTGTATTTAACATTCTTCTTGAAATATATCAACCAAGAATGTCTGTTTTGAATATTTTGGTACCAGAAAATGTTGTACCAAGCTTGTTGATAATCCCGATAATTGAAACCAATGGGATCAAAAGTTTGAGAAAATTTTTTGAAAGCATTTAAATTCTTTCCAAATTGTTCGGTGTTAAAACCTTCAAAATCTGGAAAGTTGAGTGAGTGTATGTTGATTGATCTTTAGGGTCACGGTAGTGTTTGATCGTGTGAGTCGAGTATCAATCAAAATAAACTCATAAAAATTTCTGGTTTTGTTTGGTTGGGATTGTTGGAAATGAGAACCATTTTGAAAGATTTTGGGGGAACTTTGTTAGGGTTGTTATCCCAAAATTCTGGTTCCATTTGAACAACAAATTGAAATATATTTTTGCAACATAGTTAGTTGCGGCCGTTTGAGTTTGGGTTTTGCGTCTTTGTCTTTTGATAAACGTGTATCGGGTTTGACAACATTTATGGGGATAGCTGATTGGGCTAATTCCACTGATTAGGTCTTTGAGTAGGGGTGGAGAACCTGATTCGTTTTCCACTCTATCTCCCCATGTTCCCTTAGGGAGTTTTGTAAGGCCTTGATCTTGAAAGGCTTGAAGAGTTTGGATTGGGATGCCATAGTCTTCTTTGGGTCATTTTGGCTTCTTTGGGTTGAAGACCCAGTTGGATTTGGGTTGAAGACCCGAAAGCTTGATTGCGGGTTGTTGGGTCGATGACCCTGATTGCTTTGGGGTGAAGGCCCGGATTTGACGCACCTTGGCGTTTGGGTCCTTTATTGAGGACAATACCTTTACCCTTCCCCTTTGAAGAGGAAGTTTATGTCTTTGGCATTCTCTGCCAATCTCTCTCTCTTATCTACCCTGTAAATATTCACGAGTAAGAAAGTCAGGTAGAGAATTTGAAGAGCCTTTGATAAATTCAATTTGAAAATCAAATGCACTTAAAATTGCTTGCCATCTAGCAAAAATTTGTTTTGATGCTAAATTCTTAACATCTTTTTGTAAAATATCTTTAGCTGATTTACAATCTACTCTAACAAAAATTTTTGATTAAGTAAATCAGATTGAAATTTTGAAATACATAAAACTATTGCCAAAATCTCTTTTTTGAAGTAGAATAATTTTGTTGAGCAGAATTCCAATGCTTAGAAGTATATGCAATGATATGCTCTTTATTTGAAATTCTTTGTTTCAAAATACCGCCATAACCAATGTCAGAAGCATCGGTTTCAACAATTTTGAAAGCAGATGTGTTAGGAAGATAAAGACATAAAAGATTCTTTATCTTAGATTTGATAAGTTGGACCACTTTTGTATGTTCATTAGTCCAAGGAGGAGGTTCTTTCTTTAGACGATTGTGCAAGGGTTTGATGATAGTACTAAGATTGGGGACGAAATCAGCCACATAATTGAGACATCCTAAGAATCTCTGAAGCTGGGTTTTGTCAATGATTTGGTCGGAAACTTATCAAGCAAATTCGATAGCTCATTTGATAGGAATAATAGTTCCTTGGAAAATGTTATGACCAAGAAATCTAATCTTAGTTTGGAAAAGATCAATTTTGGTTTTGGACACAGCTAAACCATTCCTTTTGATCACACTTATAAAGATCTTGACATGTTTGAAGTGTTGATCAATAGATTGAGAAAAGACTAAAACATCATCAAGATGAGACGATTGTAAAGTCTGTATAAGGATTGAAGATCTCATTCATAATTCTCTGGAATTCCGAAGGAGCATTTTTAAGCCAAAGGGCATAACATTCCATTACGTAATGCCCAAAGGGAACAGTGAACGCTGTTTTGTAACGGTCACTTTCTTTGACTTCTATCTGGTAGTAACCAGATTTCATGTCAAACTTTGAAAATATTTTTGCCGTACTTAGGCGGTTAAGCAAATCCCTTTTGTTAGGAATTGGATACCTGATCCACCTAAGAGCTTGATTTAAAGGTTTATAATTGATAACCAGGCGAGGTGTACCACGCTCAATCTCAGCCTGCTTGTTAACATAAAAAGCAGAACAAGACCAAGGAGATTTGCTCTCCCTGATTAAACCTTTGCTTAAGAAATCATCAATTTCCTTTTGACAATACTTAAGGAGTTCATGATTCATTTGGATTGGCCTGGATTTGGTAGGAATTTGCCTTTCATTGAAATCTTGTTCATAAGGCAAATCTACAACGTACTTCTTCCTGTTCCAAAATGCTGTGGGCAAATCAGAACAGATAGTCTCTTGGATTTCATTGAAAAGGATTTTAACCTTTTCTTTGATCTTTGGTTGCTGTAACTGCAACTCTATGTTCTTAAAAGAAATTTCTTCTTTCAAGAAATTAATTTGGTTAATTTTGGAATCTAAGAGATTTAAATCTCTAATGATAGGCTTGTTGATGAATGGGAAGACTATGTCTTTTCCCAGATGCTGAGTTTTAATTCCATTATGAGAAATGGAAAGAGGGAAAAGTGATCTAATGAACGGAGTTCCAAGAATCACTTCATTTTTAAGATTTCTAACTAATAGAAAAGGAGTTTCCACTTGGAGACCTTGGTTTTCTATTAGGGCTTTAGACAACTTATAATTGATTCTAAGTTTAGAACCATTTGCTGCACTCAACTTCTCCGAGGTCTTCTCAAAGAATTTGGTAGGGATTAATCCTTCTTGAATGCAGTTTGAATCGACTGTATCAAAAAGTCTTTGTGGAATCAAGAATAAATTCTCAATAATAATCTTGATCCTAATATAGAACTTTTGAATTTTTAATTGATTTACTAAGTTCAAGAATGCTGCATCCTCATGATCATCTTGAACTTTAGGACTGTCATGCTCATCTTCCTTGATGGCACTTGATTACGGCTTTTCTTCCTCGCTTGATTCATCCGATTGAGCCTCTGCTATTTGAGACAAAATTAGTTTATGAACAGCTTGTTCTTGTTTGATCTCTTTGATCTCTTGTTTTAAATTCTTAATCTCTTCTTTGGAGATCATGAATCGTTACAGGCTTTTTTGTTTGAGTGGCTTCCGGCCTCTTGAGAATTTGTTTAAAGTCAAAATGATCTTTGACTATGACTTTGCCTTTTCCTTGGAATCCTTTTCCTTAGAGGATTCCATGGATGATTTGAGCTTGTCCAGATATTTTCTTCTTTCTTACGGATCAGCTATTGAATTAATGACTTCAAAAAGGAGATCTTGTTCCTTAGTTAAGACATTAATCTCGGGAGATGAATCCGAGCTAAGATTTCCAACATCATCTTCTTGAATATGATTGACATCTTGATAAAATCACCATCGATTCTTCTTCGAAGTATCGATTGGATTAAAAGGTTATTCGATTGTTCCTCAACTGATGGTTCAAGATTCAATTCTTTGATTTTCTTTTTTAGCCTACTGATTTCTTGATATGGCCAGGTTTGCCATGATTATAGCAAGTAACCGCTTTTGGGGAACTTATCACCGGTGGTTGGTTTAGGTTTGAACTCGGGTTTGAATTTCGGCTTAGGTTTACCATACCTTTTGTTTTTCTTGTACTTAGTATACTTGGTATACTTAGTCTTTTGGGGTCTGCCTTCATATTTCTTTGAAGACTTGGTTTTATCCTTTGGACAAGGAGGTATGCCAAATTGTTCACAAAAAGACCCTAAATCCTTCTTGGCGGCCTTTTCTTTTTGAATTGATCTCGACTTTGTCTTCCTTACAAAGTCTTGCCCCTATCTTTCTGGGTTGCTGCAATGAGTTGTCCATAACTCAATTGCTCATATGGAATATTTCCATCCGGGGATTGGGCTATGAGCTCATCTTTGACAAGATCACCTAACGAAGTTGGGAGACTGCAATGAACTTTTCTTTCCAGAATCTATTCAGCGAGTCTTCTCACGGTGTAGACTCTAGTTAGGAAGGTATCTTTATACCACCTAAAGCTAGCTAAGGATCTACACTTAAGATTGGATAATAACTCTGCAGACCTGTCCTTCCAAGTGGAAGTATTTCCCATGAAATGTCCACAGATTGAGAAGATTAAGGTGTTAACCGCATCAGGGATGGTTGCACCTTCATTGTCATAAATTGGATTTCCATCTCGCATCGGTTTTGATAGCGAGAAAACATTTGTTCTTTACGTGCTTCGAGAGAAAGAATAATCCCACCAACCTTTGAGTTGGCCTGTAAACCCTGCAGACAAGATATTACAGATGGCTTCTTCAGAACAGTCATTTGTGGTCTGATAAGCAGTAGCCATCATAGTCATATGCTGCATTGTTTGGAGCATTTGATACTCTGTTTGACCATCTATGTTCCATTCATAGATATTGTTGGCATTGAAACTTCTAAAGTTTGGAGTTTTTTCCTCAAAGAGCATATCCGGGGGAGTTGCTCTAGGATAATAAAGTTTTGAGGGTTGCCTCCAAGATTGGGTAAGAACGGGATTGATATTGATTGGAGGTTTATCTGGAGGATTGGTTTTGGAGGTACTTGCCACAGATTCCGTTTCTGAGCTGTCTTCATTGATGACATTGATAATGGGACCTTTGTCTCTTGAAGGTCTTTCTTCTTGATTATCCGATGGAGAATCTGGAACAACTAGTTGTTTCAGTCTTTCCTCTAGTTTCTCCACAAATTCTTGTTTTTCCTTTTTTATATTGGGTTGAAGAAGAAGCAAACTTTCTCTGATCTTCTTATTCATCTTAAAAGGTTTGAACAAGGGTTTTTCTAAGGGAATATCCTTCTTAATTCCCGAAGTAGATGCAATGGTGGTTGCATCTTTTTTGATTAAGTGTTCTCCTAACACTTGAAGGTATTTGTTGGTATAATTGGATTGCTCCATAAGTTTGCTTATGTCCATTTGCGATATTGCCTCCTCGGGATTCTTATTTTTGAAAGGAGCAGCAATGATGGGTTTTTTGGTAAAGGGATCATTGATACACGGGAGTTGGAAAAGAGCTATTTGGTGGTAACTCTGTTTTGATCAACTCACCATTCTTTAAATGCCATACCGTAATGACATTTGTGGTTTTATCAACATCTATCCTTGTCTTCCAAGGATAATCTATCGAATATTTGTTTGAGTATGCATGAAACCAGTCAAAAAATAAAATCTTTGTCTTAACTTTGTTAAGAAATTGGTAATATTCTTCCTGAATATTTTTCCTTTTTGTTCCCTTGAACTCTTGCAAGAACCACTCTCTTTGAGGTTTCCATTCCTCGAGTAAAAATCCTTGCGAAGGGATTCCTTATCTATAATGAACTTACAAATCATTATAAGATTCATTAAGAGAGGAAAAGGTTGGAGACTGAATTGATCGTTGATCATCTTCTGTACGATAAATTGGTCGAGGATAGTAGATGATGTATCTAATCCACGAAGATTAATAGAGGTCATTTGAGATGCCGTTGAAAAGGATTGTCTTGAAGGGATAGATCTAAAATTTTCAGATCTAAGACTTGAAGATCTAGCGAGAACTAAAAGAATTACTTCTTTGGAAGACTAGTTCAACTCTTCCTGTTGGAGTTTGAACTATATTATTGAAGTCTCTTTGTTTCTCTTGGTAAAGCTGGGACAGCCTTATCCAATATCCATCTTTACGGTAGGACTACGTCCTTCCATAAGATTGTCTTAGGGACAATTACATTTGCTTTAGTAACATCAGTAAGAAACAGGGTTGTCTCTCCCGATGTTCTATCTTTGAGAACTTTAGAATTACAGGAATTCATAGCCTTGTATTGAATCCTGTAAAGCAAAGCTCTTTGAGGATAGATCCAGGCTTCATGTCTAAGCCACGAGATCTTAAGATTTAGAAACAAGGAGTCCAAGATGTTTTGATCCTGTAAACTCAAGGTTCTATTAGGATAGCAATTGAAATAAATTGGACCATGGCTTAGGCTCGTTTCCACCGTGCCTAAGAGGGAGTCTTGAAACTTATTGTGCCTAATATCCCTTAAGCACATCAAGATTGAAGCATTTAATCCTTCGCGGATTAAAGGTTTTCTGACTACTTGAACACATCCAATGTGTAAGTACCTGTATTTTTGCTTGTGACCTTTTATTGTATCCATTGAGAGAAGATGAAATTCCTCACTCTCTGGACTGATTGGAATATTCTTTTCTTGGTTTTGATTACATAATCGGGAGGTAGTAAAAAATCTGCCTTCGATTTGTAAAGTTCTTTTGTGGGTATTAAGGAATTACCCAATTATCAATATCTTGATTGATATTTTCAAAGCATATTTCCTCATGGAAAATACTACTTGGATTGGTAGGAATATCAGATTCTGAAGAGATGAAGAAGAGGGTTGAGAAGACCAGGAAAGAAAGCTTGGAAAAAGATCGCGATAACATAATTTTCAATATTACGATATCATTGCCTTCCTTTGGTTCCATAGTAATTGTAAGTAGTAATCTAAGATATACCTTTGCTGAATATTTTTAATACTCATAAAAATAAAGCCTTTACAAGAAATTTACAAAATTCATTAGATCTTATTATTCTTAACCATAGCTGTACCACACCTTTGTTTAATAAGGATTTACTTTAATTAACCAAAAGCTACCTCAAAGTAGACTTCTTTGCTACTCGATATTCATACTTTGATTTATCTTGCTTCAAGCATCGGCAAATTAGACTTCTTGCCTCATCATCACCCTTCGAGGTCTTCTCTGCTTCAGCTTTAACAATATAAACCATAGCATAAACACGGAGGTCCTTACCGGTTAAAAGGTACCCAAACCAGTTAAGCATAATAATTTCTTATGAAAAACTCTTTTATTTATTTATTTTTTTTTTTTTTTACCATTCAGCAAGGTATGAATCTCGATTCATACTACGATTCCTACTTCCCCATCGGCTCGATACCAGGACCGATGGCGGGGTCAAGGAAGGAAAGGGGGAAGAAGAGCGAGGATGAAAGAAGTAGGAAAACAGGCGGAGATTACATTAATTAAAATAAATAAAATATGAAAATTAAAACATAAAAATAGTAAAAAAGAACAGAATCTTGTAGAGATTAAAGGCAGTAAAAAAGTAGTAAAAACAAGTCTTGTAGAAATTAAAACATGAAATAAAGCATAAACCCAGAAAGGTGGTAGAGCAGACCAAGAACTGGGGAAAATAAAAACAAAATGAAAGCCGGAGGCGGAGGCGAGCCTCACGAAGCCGGTGGAGGGAGAAGAGATGATTTAAACCATGCAGGTTTTGATTGAAAACAGACTTGAAAACTACAAGCTTTAACGCTACAAGATTGAAAAGATTGAAGAAGAAAGAAAAAGAACTGAGGAACTCACAAAATGAAAGCTCGAGAATGCTCTCGAGTTTCTCACTCTAAAATCTCTCTAAAAATTCGGATGCCTAACAACTGAACCTAGCACCCTTTAAATAGAAGATTGAAGATTTACTATTACAACGATTTCGGTAAAAATGACCTATACTATTGTAACTATTACAACATAGAACCGGTATCATGATTTGGAACTGTCTTTGTCGGTAAGTGAATAGTGCGGTGATAAAGCAGTCGGTAATTTGATCTTTGTTTGTCGGATCGGAACAGAATATCATCGGATGACTGGAACTATTCAATCCAGAATTTTTGTTGACTTTGTTTGGTGAGGACTATTCATCGTCACTCAGGTTGTTGTAATATCAATTCCATAGCAGATCATCTTCATTTTGATAGAAGGGATACGAGCATGGGCTGAAATCCTCTTCGTCTTCATCTTGATTGAGGAAGCTTTTGCTTGGAGGATCTTGATGAAGAGGCTTCTTCCTCCTTTGCTAGCTTTAAGATTGCCTCCATATTTCGAAGGAAGCTTTCTTTTGAATTGGAACCGCCAAAACTGAAACTATACGAGATCTACGATTAAGAAACTCACAAGCCTCTGGGTTGGCTGCTTTCATCCACTTGGGATTTTCTTTGGAACCATATTTTTACATTGTCACTTGTGGCTGCCGCATAGTTAAACTGTGCCCACCACTTGACAAAGGTTGCTCTTTGTAAAATTGGCAATAAACCAGGGTATTGATCTTGCTTACGGTATTTATACCGCCAATTGAAAACCCATGAAAGGGAAAGTTTAGAGAAAAATATTAGGTTGATGAGGAAAGGGGTTTCCTTGTTGTCAAAATATTTTTCGAATGTTTGATATCCTTCAAGAACTTCTTCGGGAAGGATGCCGCTTGATTGGGCCAAATATTCTCCACCGGTGGGCGAACCAATGAGGGAATTTGTATTTAACATTCTTCTTGAAATATATCAACCAAGAATGTCTAGGTTTTGAATATTTTGGTACCAGAAAATGTTGTACCAAGCTTGTTGATAATCCCGATAATTGAAACCAATGGGATCAAAAGTTTGAGAAAATTTTTGAAAGCATTTAAATTCTTTCCAAATTGTTCAAGTGTTAAAACCTTCAAAATCTGGAAAGTTGAGTGAGTGTATGTTGATTGATCTTTAGGGTCACGGTAGTGTTTGATCGTGTGAGTCGATGTATCAATCAAAATAAACTCATAAAAATTTCTGGTTTTGTTTGGTTGGGATTGTTGGAAATGAGAACCATTTTGAAAGATTTTGGGGGAACTTTGTTAGGGTTGTTATCCCAAAATCCTGGTTCCATTTGAACAACAAATTGAAATATATTTTTGCAACATAAGTTAGTTGCGGCCGTTTGAGTTTGGGTTTTGGCGTCTTGTCTTTTGATAAACGTGTATCGGGTTTGACAACATTTATGGGGATAGCTGATTGGGCTAATTCCACGATTAGGTCTTTGAGTAGGGGTGGAGAACCCGATTCGTTTTCCACTCTATCTCCCCATGTTCCCTTAGGGAGTTTTGTAAGGCCTTGATCTTGAAAGGCTTGAAGAGTTTGGATTGGGATGCCATAGTCTTCTTTGGATTGTTTGGCTTCTTTGGGTTGAAGACCCAGTTGGATTTGGGTTGAAGACCCAAGCTTGATTGCGGGTTGTTGGGTCGATGACCCCGATTGCTTTTAGGTGAAGGCCAGATTTGGGCGCATACCTTGGCGTTTGGGTCCTTTATTAAGGACAATACCTTTACCCTTCCCCTTTGAAGAGGAAGTTTTGTCTTTGGCATTCTTGCCAATCTCTCTCTCTTACCTACCCTGTAAATATTCACGAGTAAAAAAGTCAGGTAGAGAATTTGAAGAGCCTTTGATAAATTCAATTTGAAAATCAAATGCACTTAAAATTGCTTGCCATCTAGCAAAAATTTGTTTTGATGCTAAATTCTTAACATCTTTTTGTAAAATATCTTTAGCAGATTTACAATCTACTCAAACCAAAAATTTTTGATTAAGTAAATCAGATTGAAATTTTGAAATACATAAAACTATTGCCAAAATCTCTTTTTTGACAGTAGAATAATTTTGTTGAGCAGAATTCCAATGCTTAGAAGTATATGCAATGATATGCTCTTTATTTGAAATTCTTTGTTTCAAAATACCGCCATAACCAATGTCGAAGCATCGGTTTCAACAATTTTGAAAGCGAGATGTGTTAGGAAGATAAAGACATAAAAGATTCTTTATCTTAGATTTGATAAGTTGGACAACTTTTGTATGCTCATTAGTCCAAGGAGGAGGTTCCTTCTTTAGACGATTGTGCAAGGGTTTGATGATAGTACTAAGATTAGGGACGAAATCAGCCACATAATTGAGACATCCTAAGAATCTCCGGAAGTAGGGTTTTGTCAATGATTTGGTCAGGAAACTTATCAGCAAATTCGATAGCTCTGCTGATAGGAATAATAGTTCCTTGGAAAATGTTATGACCAAGAAATCTAATCTTAGTTTGGAAAAGATCAATTTTGGTTTTGGACACAACTAAACCATTCCTTTTGATCACACTTATAAAGATCTTGACATGTTTGAAGTGTTGATCAATAGATTGAGAAAAGACTAAAACATCATCAAGATAGACGATTGTAAAGTCTGTATAAGGATTGAAGATCTCATTCATAATTCTCTGGAATTACTGAAGGAGCATTTTTAAGCCAAAGGGCATAACATTCCATTCGTAATGCCCAAAGGGAGCAGTGAACGCTGTTTTGTAATCGGTCACTTTCTTTGACTTCTATCCGGTAGTAACCAGATTTCATGTCAAACTTTGAAAATATTTTTGCCGTACTTAGGCGGTTAAGCAAATCCCTTTTGTTAGGAATTGGATACTGATCCACCTAAGAGCTTGATTTAAAGGTTTATAATTGATAACTAGGCGAGGTGTACCACGCTCAATCTCGACTGCTTGTTAACATAAAAGCGAGAACAAGACCAAGGAGATTTACTCTCCCGATTAAACCTTTGCTTAAGAAATCATCAATTTCCTTTTGACAATACTTAAGGAGTTCATGATTCATTTGGATTGGCCTGGATTTGGTTGGAATTTGCCTTTCATTGAAATCTTGTTCATAAGGCAAATCTACAAAGTACTTCTTCCTATTCCAAAATGCTGTGGGCAAATCGGAACGAGATAGTCTCTTGGATTTCATTGAAAAGGATTTTAACCTTTTCTTTGATCTTTGGTTCTGTAACTGCAACTCTATGTTCTTAAAAGAAATTTCTTCTTTCAAGAAATTAATTTGGTTAATTTTGGAATCTAAGAGATTTAAATCTCTAATGATAGGCTTGTTGATGAATGGGAAGACTATGTCTTTTCCCAGATGCTGAGTTTTAATTCCATTATGAGAAATGGAAAGAGGGAAAAGTGATCTAATGAACGGGGTTCCAAGAATCACTTCATTTTTAAGATTTCTAACTAATAGAAAAGGAGTTTCCACTTGGAGACCTTGGTTTTCTATTAGGGCTTTAGACAACTTATAATTGATTCTAAGTTTAGAACCATTTGCTGCACTCAACTTCTCCGAGGTCTTCTCAAAGAATTTGGTAGGGATTAATCCTTCTTGAATGCAGTTTGAATCAGCTTTGTATCAAAAAGTCTTTGTGGAATCAAGAATAAATTCTCCAATAATAATCTTGATTCTAATATAGAACTTTTGAATTCTTAATTGATTTACTAAGTTCAAGAATGCTGCATCCTCATGATCATCTTGAACTTTAGGACTGTCATGCTCATCTTCCTTGATGGCACTTGATTACGGCTTTTCTTCCTCGCTTGATTCATCGATTGAGCCTCTGCTATTTGAGACAAAATTAGTTTATGAACAGCTTGTTCTTGTTTGATCTCTTTGATCTCTTGTTTTAAATTCTTAATCTCTTCTTTGGAGATCATGAATCGTTACGAGGCTTCTTTGTTTGAGTGGCTTCGGCCTCTTGAGAATTTGTTTAAAGTCAAAATGATCTTTGACTATGACTTTGCCTTTTCCTTGGAATCCTTTTCCTTAGAAGATTCCATGGATGATTTGAGCTTGTCCAGATATTTTCTTCTTTCTTACGGATCAGCTATTGAATTAATGACTTCAAAATGTATATCTTGTTCCTTAGTTAAGACATTAATCTCAGGAGATGAATCGGAGCTAAGATATCCAACAGCATCTTCTTGAATATGATTGTCATCTTCAGTAAAATCACCATCTGATTCTTCTTCAAGTATCGGATTGGATTAAAGGTTATTCGATTGTTCCTCAACTGATGGTTCAAGATTCAATTCTTTGATTTTCTTTTTTAGCCTACGGTATGTTCTTGATATGGCCAGGTTTCTGTGATTATAGCAAGTAAAAGTTTTTCTGGGGAACTTATCACCAGTGGTTGGTTTAGGTTTGAACTCAGGTTTGAATTCTGGCTTAGGTTTACCATACCTTTTGTTTTTCTTGTACTTAGTATACTTGGTATACTTAGTCTTTTGGGGTCTGCCTTCATATTTCTTTGAAGACTTGGTTTTATCCTTTGGACAAGGAGGTATGCCAAATTGTTCACAAAAAGACCCTAAATCCTTCTTGGCGGCCTTTTCTTTTTTGAATTGATATCTGACTTTGTCTTCCTTACAAAGTCTTGCTACTATCTTCTGGGTTTCTGCAATGAGTTGACCATAACTCAATTGCTCATATGGAATATTTCCATCTGGAGATTGGGCTATGAGCTCATCTTTGACAAGATCACCTAACGAAGTTGGGAGACCTGCAATGAACTTTTCTTTCCGGAACCTATTACGGCGGTCTTCTCTGGTGAAAACTCTAGTTAGGAAGGTATCTTTATACCACCTACAGCTAGCTCAGGATCTACACTTAAGATTGGGTAATAACTCTGCAGACCTATCCTTCCAAGTGGAAGTATTTCCCATGAAATGTCCACAGATTGAGAAGATTAAGGTGTTAACCGCATCGGGGATGGTTGCACCTTCATTGTCATAAATTGGATTTCCTTACGCATCGGTTTTGATAGCGAGAAAACATTTGTTCTTTACGTAGCTTGAGAGAAAGAATAATCCCACCAACCTTTGAGTTGGCTTGTAAATCCCTGAGACAAGATATTACAGATGGCTTCTTGAGCAGTCATTTGTGGTGCGATAAGCGAGTAGCCATCATAGTCATATGCTGCATTGTTTGGAGCATTTGATACTCTGTTTGACCATCTATGTTCCATTCATAGATATTGTTGGCATTAAAACTCCTAAAGTTTGGAGTTTTTTTCCTCAAAGAGCATATCCGGGGAGTTGCTCTAGGATAATAAAGTTTTGAGGGTTGCCTCCAAGATTGGGTAAGAACAGGATTGATATTGATTGGAGGTTTATACGGAGGATTGGTTTTGGAGGTACTTGCCCACAGATTCCGTTTCGAGCTGTCTTCATTGATGACATTGATAATCGGACCTTTGTCTCTTGAAGGCCTTTCTTCTTGATTATCCGATGGAGAATCCGGAACAACTAGTTGTTTCAGTCTTTCTTCTAGTTTCTCCACAAATTCTTGTTTTTCCTTTTTTATATTGGGTTGAAGAAGAAGCAAACTTTCTCTCGATCTTCTTATTCATCTTAAAAGGTTTGAACAAGGGTTTTCTAAGGAATATCCTTCTTAATTCCCGAAGTAGATGCAATGGTGGTTGCATCTTTTTTGATTAAGTGTTCTCCTAACACTTGAAGGTATTTGTTGGTATAATTGGATTGCTCCATAAGTTTGCTTATGTCCATTCTTGATATTGCCTCATCAGGATTCTTATTCTTGAAAGGAGCAGCAATGATGGGTTTTTTTGTAAAGGGATCATTGATACCTGGGAGTTGGAAAGAGCTATTTGGTGGTAACTCTGTTTTGATCAACTCACCATTCTTTAAATGCCATACCGTAATGACATTTGTGGTTTTATCAACATCTATCCTTGTCTTCCAAGGATAATCTATCGAATATTTGGTGAGTATGCATGAAACCAGTCAAAAAATAAAATCTTTGTCTTAACTTTGTTAAGAAATTGGTAATATTCTTCCTGAATATTTTTCCTTTTTGTTCCCTTGAACTCTTGCAAGAACCACTCTCTTTGAGGTTTCCATTCCTCAGAGTAAAAATCCTTGCGAAGGGATTCCTTATCTAAAATGAACTTACAAATCATTATAAGATTCATTAATAGAGGAAAAGGTTGGAGACTGAATTGATCTTTGATCATCTTCTGTCTGATAAATTGGTCGAGGGATAGTAGATGATGTATCTAATCCCTGAAGATTAATAGAGGTCATCTGAGATGCCGTTGAAAAGGATTGTCTTGAAGGGATAGATCTAAAATTTTCAGATCTAAGACTTGAAGATCTAGCAGAACTAAAAGAATTGCTTCTTTGGAAGACTAGTTCAACTCTTCCTGTTGGAGTTTGAACTATATTATTGAAGTCTGCTGTTTCTCTTGTTAAAGCTGGGACATCCTTATCCAATATCCATCTTTCTGGTTGGACTATGTCCTTCCATAAGATTGTCTTAGGGACAATCACGTTTGCTTTAGTAACATCAGTAAGAAACAGGGTTGTCTCTCCCGATGTTCTATCTTTAAGAACTTTAGAATTACAGGAATTCATAGCCTTGTATTGAATCCTGTAAAGCAAAGCTGCTGGGATAGATCCAGGCTTCATGTCTAAGCCACAGATCTTAAGATTTAAAAACAAGGAGTCCAAGATGTTTTGATCCTGTAAACTCAAGGTTCTATTAGGATAGCAATTGAAATAAATTGGACCATGGCTTAGGCTCATTTCCACCGTGCCTAAGAGGGAGTCTTGAAACTTATTGTGCCTAATATCCCTTAAGCACATCAAGATTGAAGCATTTAATCCTTCACGGATTAAAGGTTTTACGGCTACTTGAACACATCCAATGTGTAAGTACCTGTATTTTTGCTTGTGACCTTTTATTGTATCCATTGAGAGAAGATGAAATTCCTCACTCTCTGGACTGATTGGAATATTCTTTTCTTCGGTTTTGATTACATAATCAGAGGTAGTAAAAAATCTGCCTTCTGATTTGTAAAGCTCTTTTGTGGGTATTCTGGGAATTACCCAATTATCAATATCTTGATTGATATTTTCAAAGCATATTTCCTCATGGAAAATACTGCTTGGATTGGTAGGAATATCAGATTCCTGAAGAGATGAAGAAGAGGGTTGAGAAGACCAGAAAGAAAGCTTGGAAAAAGAACGTGATAACATAATTTTCAACATTCTGATATCATTGCCTTCCTTTGGTTCCATAGTAATTGTAAGTAGTAATCTGAGATATACCTTGCTGGATATTTTTAATACTAAACATAAAAATAAAGTCTTTACAAGAAATTTACAAAATCCATTAGATCTTATTATTCTTAACCATAGCTGTACCACACCTTTGTTTAATAAGGATTTACATTAATTAACCAAAAGCTACCTCAAAGTAGACTTACTGCTACTCGATATTCATACTTTGATTTATCTTGCTTCAAGCATCGGCAAATTAGACTTACTGCCTCATCATCATCCTTCGAGGTCTTACTGCTACAGCTTTAACAATATAAACCATAGCATAAACACGGAGGTCCTTACCAGTTAAAAGGTACCCAAACCAGTTAAGCATAATAATTTCTTATGAAAAAACTCCTTTTTTTTTCTTTCTCTTTTTTTACTATTCAGCAAGGTATGAATCTCAGATTCATACTACAGTTCCTACTTCCCCATCTGG
>JAUPTC010001283.1:0-26000 GCA_030762895.1 Sophora flavescens
TGTGTCCGCGGTATTGGGGACCATAGCCTATATGTAGGGTGATGACCAATTAGGGTTCCCATTATTTCGAAATTGGTTATCAATGACATCCACTCATATTTTGCCCATATAAGATAATTAATGATAATATTAATTATCAAATTAGAAATCTGATTGGCCTTATCTCTTAATTTGATCATATATCAATTAAGGTCCATAAGAGATAAATAGATAATATAATTAATTATCAATATCCGTCCACATTATGATATTGGAATAAAATATTCCAATAGGCTGTGCTATTTTGTTCCAATTCGTTTATGAGAGGATGAAAAGTGAGAAGAAGAAATGGGGTGGAGAAGGGGAAGGTGAGACCGGAAGGAGGTGTGTCATTTACGGGTAGTGGGTGGGTTAATGTGTGAGTAATTGGGTTTTGGGGTAAGGTGGGCAAATCAGCGCGAAAAATTAACGGGGTTGGTGAGAATATCCATAGGAAGGTGGGAATATCAATAATCCGTTTTATGATTCCATGTTTGATGGGCTCGCGGACCCAAGAGCAAACTAGGTTTTATCATCTCGTGAGGTGAGTTGTGTGTGTATATATATATATATAATGTGAATAGTGGAAATTAGAAAAGCTAGGTTAGGGAAGCACCGAATTGACACTACAAAAAAAATGCTATTTTGCGACGCGTTATTTGGTTAATTGGCGCGGTTTTATGCGCCACGATTCGTGTTTGCGGCAGTTCCTCCACCGTCTCAATGTCGACGTCGCGAGCAGCATTTGCGGGCGGTTGGGAAAACGTCGATAAACTGCCGCAAATTTATTGGCGACGGTGTGTAACCACCGTAGATTACTACCGCAAAATTGGCAACACAAATAGCGACGGTTAGAGAACCGCAATTTGTTTCCCCAATTTAAAGAAATTTCACGACAGTTTACAACGCCGCAAAACTTGGCAAAAATTTTTAATATTTTTTTAGCAAATCATTTTGAGTCTACAAAACCTGCTTATTAAATATATATATTTTTCTTTAAAACAAATAAAGGTAAATAAAATAAAACAATATAAATAAATTAAAACTCATTCATAAATAAAATGTTGAGTTACGTACAAACTACGACCAAAAAGAAATATTCCAAATAGAGTTCAACAATTCCACAAATATAAAGTAATACAACTAAACTCCATCAAGTTCATAAAATGAAAACTAGAACTATCTAAACGGTCCCACGTGACGATGCTCCGTGGTCTTCGTGCATATGACTAGACTCGGAGGAACGATCATATCTCTTGGTGACTCCTAAGTCAGCTACTGTAATTCAAAAAAATCAAAAATTAGATAACAACCACTAATTCAACAAGTGAACTATCAAAAGTTAAAAACTAAATTTAAAAGCAATTATTTTACCCGATTTCCCTTAACATTCTCGCATAAGGAAAGCAATTTGTTCCTTCAAGAATTCATAATTCGCACTTGTTCCTTAAGCGCAGGACTTGCCTTCCAATTTTCCAATCATTCTCATAGGGAGATACCAAACTCTCAGTGAGACCTAAATCCAAGAGAGTCTGAGATGGTGTTATCCCAAGTCCCATTCCTTTGGCATATCGAGGTGGTCATTTCCAAAACTTTCACAAATGCATCATTCTCTCGTTGATCCTCATGAATTTCATTTTGCAATTGTTCCTACATATAATATTGAAGACATACACAATTACTTAAAGATCGCCATTAACAATGAAATACAACTAACAATAAAAGTTACATTGTTGTTATTTTTGCCTATATATATAGGAAGTTTTGGCATACAAATTGAAAAAGCATGTGAACACTAAGTGTCGAACTTCTAGCAAATAATAAGCATAGTAACAAAGCCACCATAAACCTATTACTTGCAAGCCAACAAATAATGGGTCTACTTCTAGCAAATCAAAATTGAAAATGAAGGGTTCTAGTTACTAAGTGTGTACTACGTTGCTTATCATCAAAAAGCCTATTAACCAAATATAAAAATAGAAATGAAATACAAATGACAATAAAAAGTTATAAATAATACATTGTACTTACATTTTTTCCCTAGCCTCTTCACTGACAAATGATCCATCCTTCCTTTTGTGAGAAATAGGATAAAATTCTGCCTTGCTAAATTCTCGTCCTTCTAGTAATTCCTAAACTTAAGCACCATACAATAAGTGCTAGTACAAATAAATTATACTGTTAAAAAAAAAGAGTGAACCATACCAACTCATCTTTTGTCCTTGCAATTCCCTTGGAGCCTAATGTATGGTGGATCACTAACTTTTCACGATTTGCTGCATTTTGGTCAGCTATCTCCTGCATTAATTAATAACATAATGAAGAGTTAGTAAATAGTAGTTGAAGTAACAAAGACTGCAACTTATGATGATTACCATTTGTTTAGCGCTCCGCCTATAATTTATATAAACAGCCCAATGGTTGAGCAACATCGGGTGGGTGCCTGCAATATTTTCCGCCAAGGAAAGCTCCCAATCATGATATTTATGAAATAATCTGCATCGTGTGTCCCTCCATTTTTTTGCAAGGCTAGTTAAAATATACTTTTTGTGTTCTCTATCATTGACAACAAATTTATTCTTCAAGAAAACATAATAAAAAGATAAGTGTTAGCTAACAAAACACATAATAAATCGAACTTATTCACTTAACTACAAATAATACCGTATTTTTTGAGAATAAAGATTGTTTTTCAAAGTATCTGGAACTTTTTTCCAATTCTCAAACATTATGGGAATGTTATTAAAGTTTCTTGCAAGTTCACCCAAAAATCCTACCAATAAACCAACTGACTCTCCCACTGGTTGTGCATGTTGATTCCACCTAGTTAGAACCCTTGTTGTACCACTTGATGCAAACACATCTGTCACCCTTAAACGTGTTTGCATCACCTGACCGCTAGCATCTAACACATAAAGTAAACAAATTAAAACAATTCCTAACCCAACATATAATACAATTAAAAAAAATTAAAGAGAAATATAAAATAGATTAGACATACTTATAACATCTATTGTCCAATATGTTGGAGCTTTTTTTTGGAACAAACAGGGACCTTCAACCACACAGTGCGACTTAAGTTAGTGCAGTGTGTACCTCATCATGAAATGATGATTCAACATTGGGCAAAGGATCACTTTGTTGTAGATGTCCATCTACATATCCTTCAAGATGCATTTGGTTGAATTGGTGTGGATTGACACCTCCGACGAACACTTCTTTTGACCGTCATACCTGAGAAGTATAATGTATCAAACAGGTATATGACAAGCAAGAACACCACACATTCACAAATTACCTAAGAATCCAAGAATCAAACTCGATATAATTAACCAACTAAAATGCAACATAACTAGACATTCAAATTGATAAAATAACTATGAGCCATTTTTTAACAAAGCTTAAAAAAATTACAAAATAAGTTCACTAAGCTAGAATCACCACAGTTCCAAGTTCTACACAACATAACACAAAAAACTAACATGTCTATAAAATCACCAATGGATCATAAAACCATATCTTGATTATCATCATTAAAATTATCATTAATGGTTGAACTTTCAGGATCATCATCCAAGCCATTCTTGCCAATTGTATATGTGGGATATCATCGGAGAAAATTTGTTCCAAGTTTTGTGATGGGTATGCATCAATGGATGTCATAATTTCATCATCTTCACCCATGTCAGTACAAGTCTCTTGGCCGCAAAATGAACCTGGTATGCTCCAACCTTTTCCTTCTCATCCCCCACATAATAAGCCATTTGAGCTCGAAGCTTTAATGTATGGTCCATCATCTTCATGTTCTCCAAAGTATGTATTAGTCTTGCAAAGTTAATAGAGATAAAACCCAACTTATCTGTCTTCATACCCTCTTGGGTTGGTGGTATTAGCCCATTCACATTTAAACATGGGTCCTGTGAAGCCATTATAGAAACCCTCAATGATGTCTATCAATCTTCCATAGTAAGGTACCCTCCAAACCTCATTCTGGGCATCATTATTGCTTCAGTAACTCCTCGGTTCCAAACATTCCAAAAACCCCACTGCTTAGAGTTTTTAATAACATATCTCGTGCCCAAGGTTGAAATTTGTATCCATTGACATTATATGAGTGAACCTTCAGCTTTGTCACGAGGACCTTGTGCAAGACTAACAAAAACATCTTTATCGGGTCCACTAAGACCACGAGATTTGTTACAATTCTAGATGCCATAATAATATATATTGTTAGTCACATTCTTGTTCAAAAATACATAAATGACACAAACACACTAATAATCATTGTTATGAACACTAACACGATTGGTGAACCAACGAACAAACTCTCTATGAACCTTTTGTCTACCTCGTAAGCACCTTGCACCACCCTTATTGCCTTTCGCACGCTAGTTCTATACTTGCCTATTTAGTTGAATCATATTAGATGTATGGAAAAAAACTTAAGAATAATTAAACCAAGTAGAATAATTACTTATCAAGATAGTAATCAACTATAGAGCAATTCGTTAACACGTGTCAATGAGCCCAAACTTTTCCATGGGTGTTCAGGGTGACATATGAAGAGCCACCAACCGATTTTCCAACTTTAGGAAATAATTCAGCTACCGTGAGCCATATTGTATATCATTAATAGGCTCATCGTCTACACGACTAGGTCGGTTCCATCTAATCTCAATGCTATCTAGATACCTTGAACAAAACGTAAGAATCTCTTGCACAAGGTAGCCTTCCCAATAGATCCTTCAGTCGTGGCTTTATTATGTACATAGGATTTTAGTTGTCCCAAGTACCTATTGTTAAACCACAACAAGTATTATTTAGAACAACCTATACATTACCAAATTAGAAAAAATAAAATGACTAATATCGCACATCTTTTACCTTTCTATAGGATACATCCATCGATAATGAACGAGACCCCGAGTTTAGCTTCTTCAACAAGATGAACAACCAAGTGAACCATAATAAGAAAGAATGAAGGAGGAAATAACATTTCCATGTGACATAAAGTGAGGATGATTTGATTTCTGCAATCTGTCTAGATCTTTAACTTTCAATACTTTACCACATAGTTGTGTCAAAGAATGAGCACAACTCAATTAATATTGCTCTAAAACCTCATCAAGTAATGTTGCCCGCATGGCTAATGGTAGCAATTGCTCTATCAATATATGACAATCATGACTCTTCAACATTCCATTCAACTTAAGATTGTCCAAATCAATACACCTAGAAATGTTGCTTGAATAACCATCCCAAGACAATGATATTCTTTAAAGTAGTTAAAAATGCCTTCCTACCTTTATTAGTCAATGTAAAGACAGTGGAGAATATTTTCCATTTTCATTGGGCCAAAGGTCAGGCCTTAAGCCCATAGCTTGAAGATCTCTTGAGCATTAACACGATATTTGCTCTTTGCGCTGTCATTTAGCAAAGTAAATATGACATTATCGCACACACGCTTCTTCTCAATATGCATCATGTCAAGACTGTAGATGCAAACAATTATCCTTCCAATACGGAAGTTCAAAGAATATGCTTTTCTTTTTCCATTGTTTAGTGGTACCTGTAAGTTGATTGCCACGTGTTCTTTTTCCCGAAACTTCTTTCTCTAATTTTCTACCAAATATGACATTGATGTTTTGAACCCTGTTTCAAGAATTTCATAACGAGATAATGTTTTTGGTGGACTACGCATTTCTTGTTCACCATTAAAGCGGACCCTATTCAGTCTAAATCCGTGTCTCCGGTCAAGAAAACGACGATGACCCATAAAACACCATTTTTGCTATGAGGAAGACGACATGGAATGGAGTTGAGTTACAAGATGGGCAAGCAAGTCCGATTAATACGTGTTCCACCCACAAAGTGTTCCAGCCCAAGAAAATCACTAATTGTCCACATTAAAGCTGCATGTAATTTGAACATCCTCGCTTGAAAGAATCATAGGCATCCACCCAGTTGTCCATAACTCTTTCAACTCTTGATCAAAGTTGCAAGTAGACATCTATATCATTCCTCAGCATTTTTTTACCAGGAATTATCATTGAAATTATAAAAGATGTCAACTTCATGCACATCCATGGAGGGTATTGTATGGAATGAGAATAATCGGCCAAATACTATAGTTTGAACTCATGACACCAAAGATTAAAACCATCAGTGACTAACACTGAGGCGCACATTTCGCGAATATGATGCAAACCAAGCATGCAACGAGTCAAACTGCTCCAAGCCAGTCTCTAGGATGCCTCAACATTCCATCATTGTTATTATCGTCAAAGCATGCCATCTCATATCCTCTCACTGTCTTTGATGAAAAAAACAATCTTTGTAATCGAGGCTTAAGAGAAAATAACGAAGAACTTTTGTAACCACTTTCCTCATACCATGCCATCCACCGGACACCCTAGTCTTACTAGCTTTTGCCCTTGATTTCCATTTGGAAGTGTTACAAATTTTACATGTCTCCTCTCTTCATCTTCCGAATTACCCCAATAGAGCATACAATCATTCGGACATACAGGTATCTTTTCATAGTTCAAACCAAACTTGATGATCATTTTCTTGGCCTCGTAGAATGAACTTGGAATATTTGCATGTTCAAATGCATCTTTCAATAGTTCTAAAATCATTGTCATGACCTTGTCGCTCATTCCACACAAGCATTTGATATGATACAACTTTACCAAAAGACAATCTTGAATACTTCGTACACCCTTCGCACAGGGTTGTTCTACATCTCTAGCTAATTCATAGAATTCTTCATCTACATGTTGTTCTTGAGCTGTATTTGGCATCACATCTGCATCCCAGGCCAATCTCGCATTTGATGCAACGGGTACTTCATTTGCAAGGTGCCTATCAACTCCAAAAGCATCATCGATCATGTTCCGAATAGGATCCTCAACTAATAGTGGGGTCTTGAACTACATTTGGAATATTGCTAGGTGAGATATTATTAGTTCCCTATTGCTGGACTCCCGTGATAGACCAAAAAGTGTATCCCCGTTGGAAATGGTGTGACAAGTTAAGTGATCATACACCACATGCCTACTTTGCCATTTTTTGAAACCACATCGTTTACAAGGGCATATTGTTTTGCCATTTCTTGATTGATGTACAAAGGCAAAATCAATAAATCCCCCAACACCCTTGCTCATATTCAATCGGTTTCGTGGCTTCATTATCCATGACTTATCCATAGCTTCAAAATATTAAATGCGGAAATAAAATAACACACCACTTCATAAATTGAAAAATATATACTATTTTTAAAATATATATAAACCACCATCTAATAGAAACATATCAAAACTAGATAAAGATTATGTTCAAGATGAGTCTTGAAAGACAAGGCCTAGATAAAGATTATGTTCAAGATTTTCATACTTTTTAATTAGTTATATTGTAACTTGTCAAAGAACAAATGCAAATAGTTAGAACATGTGGAATGAACTACGATGGGGTTCATTCGGGCTTCATTGACTATATTTGATATATAATTGTCTATGCCAAAGAGCAATGATATCAATACAATCTTTTAACACCGCCCAACACACCTTATTTGTTGTTATTTGATGTAGGACCTTGAATTTCATGTGGAAGGATTTTATTTAGCAGTGTCCATATGAAAGAAGAGTGTGCAGAGGAAGTAAAAAAAAGTGTATAGCTAGCACTTTTCCTTGCAAAGCATTTTGGGTTCATATTATGATGAATTGATTATATGTAGCAAAAAAGATAATTAATTTGATGTGAAAAGAAGAAAAAGAGGGTTGATATGCAAACAATTTAGTCTAGTGACATATTTTGAAGCCTCCGAATGCAGTAGTAAGTATTACAATACTAGTGGCATACATTTTTGGTATAAATATATATCAAACTACCTGCATTGCAGATGGGAAGGAGATCGACACTATCATTGTCCTATTGGAACTCCTACGCCACCTAAAGCCTGCAGAATTCAGTGATTCCTGAGTACCACATGTGGCAAAAGAGGCAGCTAAAAGTCCTTGAAGCAGGACCCTCCTAAACCCATCAATTCCTCTAGAAAAGAGCAACTCATTTGCAATGCTCCTAAGGGACATCATATCTAATGGGGAGTCCAGACCTATAGACACCGGGAAAAACTCGAGACGCCATGAGAACCCTTTGCAACTCGTTTTCCCTTGTCATGGAGAAGCCCAAATGGAACCCCGACTCCAAAGAGGTCAACTTGTCCGCAACATGCCTTGAAGACAAGGGCATTGTGTACGTTGCACCTGGACTTTTTTAAGAATCATAGTCTACAAAACCTTACATCTAATCGGAAATTGGTTCATGGGATAGGTGTGGAGCATCTACTTTGCCCTTTGAGTAGATTTTCAACACTGCAAATGCAAGCCAACATCTCTTTTGAAGTGTGTTACTTTTGGAGTGGGATAACAAGAATGAGGAAGGGATGGTTCAGTTGTTTTATACAGATGCTAACAACCAATGAGAGTGTCGTGCAACTGGGGATACATGATGATGAGAGTTTGAGATCAGATGACTTTGTTAAAATCTTCAAGAGTTTGGAGAAGAATGCTAGTTTGAAATGCTTATCTTTGTAAGATCGCAAAGGTGTGCAGGAGAACCATTGCTGCAAAACAATTATGGAGACATTGCACATAAATCCATGGATTGAAGATATTGATCTCTCCAGACACCTTTACACAATTCTAGAAAGACTAAGGGGATTTATCAAAGATGGGCCAAAACGAGAAGACTAAACCGTAAATGGATTTGCTCAAGGACATGCCCGATAAGCCTCTCGCTTATCTAGTTTTATAACTAGTAAGACTATGGTTTATGTGCTAATTATTCGAGTTCAATCTCGTTTCTCCCAAATTTGGCCTTGTTTTATTCCTAAGTTAGACTTTGACTCGATTTATGTATTTTTAGTAGTTTTTAGTCTATTTGAGTAGAATTACGCTTTTGTTTCATTTTATGTTTCAGTTAGAAGTGAAGCTCCTAGAGTCAAGGAAATGAAGAAAACAATGGAAATTGCCATTCTGAGATACTGGCTCGCGAGAGGGAGCTCGCCCACGAGCCCCCAAGACCACCTGAGCAAGAATAATCATCCTTTCTGCCTCGCCTCACGAGAGGCTTCTCGCCCGTGAAACCCAAGACCCGGGAGGACAGAGACCATCACGGCTCAGCGTGATGTAAGGTCACTACTGTGAAGACTAGGATTTGAAGCCTCCACATGCGAAACATACTCTTGCCTTATGAGAGTCCAATTTGAAAGCGCGTCATTTTTAATATTCGCTGCGAGAGGCTACCGCTCGCGAGCGTGCGCAGATCCCGAACCTATATATATTGCTGTTTTAGGAAGAATTGGGGAGCTTTTTGGTTCTCCACCGATTTTGTAGCGTTTAGGACGATTCCTGTTACCCCGAGCTACGTCTCCTCTCGCTATTTTCTTATTTTTATAATGGTGGTTATGTCGGATTGTTCGTGCGTTGTTCTGAGCAGGAGGAACTAACCCCATCGCCTAAGGGATCAATGAAGCCACCCAGGCGCGGTATAGTTTTCATTGTGATGTATGTTTCTCCCTTTCTCAATTAATGTTTTCCACTCCGATTATATTGTGTTGATCATATGCATGCGTGATTGACTAGTTAAACGTGTTGAGGCTTAGCGGCAATTCGTGTTTTAGAACTTGAATTGGGATCATCGATCAATATTGCACGAATGAGTATGCGATCGGTGCAACCTTTATAGGAACCATATTTAATAGAGTTTGATGATTAGGGTTATGAGACCTAGTAAGTAATTAACTCAATCAGTCGAATACGTCCTATCGAGCACGAAAAGGATTTAGAAGAATTTGGGGTCCTGGTTGACATTGTAATTGAACCTAGGGAAGGAATCATCATCACTGGGTACTATGCATGATCGGGTAGATGGATTTATGACCTTAGATATTTAATTCCAGATTTTAATACCATATCTTTATTTGATTTGTTATTTGAATTCGCGATCCTATTTTCTCTCTCTCCAACCATTTTCTCACATTGGCCAACTTATCGAATTTCATGCGGTAGTAGAACTGGTAGCCTAATCCCCTGAGTTCGACCCTCGGTAAATTCTTACCGTGTTTTATTACGTCATAACGACCCCGTACACTTTCCGTGACTCAACAAGTTTTTGGCGCCCGTAGTCGGGGATTGGCACAACCAATTTTCCTATTTTTTTGGGAAGTTTGATTGTTTGGTTAATATATTTTTATTTTTATTTTGGTTATTTTCTCTACTTCTTTGATTCCACTTGGTCTTGCCTTGTTTTTTTTTTGTATGCAAGGTACCCTTTCACAAGAGGACTTGCTATTTGATTCAGAGATCACCGGGACCGAGAGGCGATTAAGGAAGGAAGCCAGAGAAATAAAGAGGCTTGAAGCGATTAGTCTTGAGAAGATGGCTGAAGAAAACCCTCCTCCTCCTCCTCCTCGTTACAAGCCTCTCTTCGAGTACGATCTACCCAACTTGGGTGATTGTGATTCTTCCATTGTGAGGGGCAACCTTAATACCGATTCCTTCAGAGTGGAAGGATGTGTCACAGCCCAGATCCGTGAGAATCAGTTTGATGGGAGTGGCAAACAAGACCCTCATAGACACATCACTCGCTTCCTTCAAGCTTGCTGGACTTACGAGAAGACAAGAGGAGTCTCTCAAGATGAGTTTCGCCATGCGGTTTTTCCCTCTCTCTCTTAGGGATGTCGCTCGCGTTGGGTTGATGACTTGGATAGGGAACGATGATCGTAACTTGGGAGCAAATGGCACAAAAGTTCCAAACCAAATATTTTCCTCCTCGGCGGCACAAAGCAAGAGTAGCCGTTACATCTTTCAGCAGACGAGAGGATGAAACTTATAATGAAGCTTGGGAGAGGTATAATGTGCTCTTGAGAAGATGTCCCTCGGCCTTCTTTGACCCGGTCTCCAAAGGTTCAGCATTTCTTTAACGGGTTAAGGGACGATACCAGATGAATTGTGATGCTGCAGCTGGCGGCTCTTTTTCTTATTTATCACTGAGGATGGATGGGCGTTATTGGAAAAGATGTCGTACAATGATTACAACCGTGGTAGGGAAACCTCAAGTGGAGTCAATTCTGCAGCAATGGAAGCCATTCTAGAGCAAAATAGACTGTTGAAGATGCAAATGGCGGCTTTGTCTGAGAACAAGAAGGTGAATGTGATACGAGGGAATGCCTCCGGGTTGTGAAAATTGTAATGGAAGTCATGACATTCAGAACTGTCCGTTCAACTTCTCTCGAGAACATGTGGACTCATGCCACAATTTCTATGACAGTGCGCCCAAAGACAACTATCGAGGACAAATCAGAATCGGAATAGGGGTTAGTATGAGGAGCAGACCATCCGGTTTCACTTGGAGTAATGCTAGTGGTGGTCTAGCCGGCAACAACCTCAACAATTGGCAACAACAACCTCAACAGGGTCAAAGGCCAAACTATGGAATCCATCAGATAGTACTCAGCAGGATCTTCCCCGGCCTAATCAATTGCAAATAATCGATGGTGGAAGGCAACCTTGGAGTTGGCTTTTGAGAAGATGAGTGCGGTAGTTGAGAAGTTGTCAATCAATACAAGCACAACCATTGATAAGTTGGCAACTCACACGGGGGGCGGCAATTCATAATCTAGAGGACGCAGTAGCTCACCGCAAAGCAACTAAATGAGCGTCCCCAAGGCACTTTCCCAGGTGATACCGAGAACAACCCTAAGAACCAATGCAATGCCATAACAACTAGAAGCGGAAGGGTGTTAGGATCTAAAGGGGGTGCAACTAGTTCTCAGGAAGACAAGGCCCCGAAACAACCACATGTTGAGGAAGAACAACCTGAGAAAGAGGAGTTGGCAAGTGACAAGGCACCGGAGCAAGGGGGAAGGTTGAAACTTGTAGATGAAGAGTTCCGAAATAAGAAGTGGGTTGAACCCCAAGACCTCCCGCCCTACATGAAGGTACCCTATCCCGAAAGATTGAAGAAGCCTCAACAAGATAAGCAATTCAGCAAATTCCTTGATATCTTCCGCAAACTTCAAATTAACATTCCATTTGCGAAGCCTTGGAACAAATGCCATCTTATGCCCGGTTTATGAAGGAGCTTCTCTCAAGAGCAGAGAATAGTGGATGAGGAAATGGTTGCTTTGACCGAGGAGTGTAGTGCCATTCTTCAAAGAAAACTACCTCCAAAGTTGAAGGATCCCGGTTCTTTTTCGATACCATGCACCATTGGGGGATGACTCAGGGAAAGCATTGTGTGATCTAGGGGCAAGCATCAACTTGATGCCCTCTCTATGATGAAGAGGTTGGGGATCAAAGAAGTCAAAGATACCGGATGGTACTCCAACTGGCCGATCGTTCTATAAAATATCCTTATGGAGTGGTCGAAGACTTGTTAGTGAAGGTGGACAAGTTCATATTTCCCCCTCGGACTTTGTGGTGCTTGATATGGATGAAGACACCGAGATCCCTCTCATATTGGGTAGGCCCTTCTTGGCCACTGGGGGTGTCTTGATAGATGTGCGACAAGGGAAACTCACTCTAAGGGTGCAAGATGATGAGGTAGTCTTCAATGTCTTTGAAGCAATGAAGTACCCTGCTGAGAGGCTCGGATGTGTATCGAGTGGATGTGGTGGACCCAACCGTAAAGGAAAAGGCAACTCGAGAAGCCCATGGTTCTTCACTAGCACAAGTGTTGGTAAAATCCCATGATGATGATAGAGAGGAAAAAGACCCTTTGGGGGATGAGGTCTATCTTGAGTGGTTGAAAGACATGGAAGCCTTACCGAGTCTCCCATGGGATGAATCTTCAAAGGAAGAGCTCAACAACAAAGGCATGGAAAAAGATGATAAAGCACCAGAGTTGAAAGGTGGCACAACCGTGGTGGTCCATGAAAACAATGAGTTGATCCCAAAAAGGACCATCACGGAGTGAAGAGTATGTGCCGATTATAGAGGGCTTTTGGATTTAAATGAGTTGTCCGGGATCCGCAAGCAAGCAATCTACAAAAAGCGGACTAAGGAAAGGAATGACAAGCACATCTTGCCTCGTACGTTTGAGCCCGAACAAACGGTACTTCTTGATAATTCAAGGTTGAAACTCTTTCCGGAAAGCTAAGATCAAGGAGGTCGGGACCATTCAAGGTCCTCCAAGTTTGTCCACACCGAACAAAGAGAATTAGAAGGGGCCTCCGGTAACTTCAAGGTGAATGGGCAAGGGCTAAAGCATTACCATGGGGAGGCATGGCATGGCAAGCAAGACCTTCTTCCGGATTAACCCTTAGGGGCGACTTGAGTCAGGCTCAGGACGTTAAACAAGCGCTACTTGGGAGGCAACCCAAGCTAGGTATCCTTTATTTTTGGTTCCTATCATTTATATATATATATATATATATATATATATATATATATATATATATATATATATATAGATATATAAAAAGCTTGATTCGCCACGCGAATCCACTGTGGCCGCGCGAGACAGAAGCCCTTAATCTCAGAGGCTTGCTCACGCTTCTGCCTGCGCCGAGGGCTACTTTCGCCTCGCTATTCTGGGCATCATCATCTGTTGGAATTCTAGATTCACCCCGCGAGATTCTACTCACCTCGCGATTCTAGAAAGTGTGAAGAACAATTTTCCAGATTCGCCTCGCGAGTGATATCTCGCCTCGCGAATCTGCAATTAAGGTTTTAATTTGCAGGAATTATTCAGGGAGATATCTTTGGCCCAACAGGGGGCGCCCGAGAGACCAATTGGATGAGGATGCAACCGTAGAAGAACTTCCGTGGAAGCGGCCACCTTCACTACAACTTGATCAGGGAGCACCCTCTCCTTTCCTCACTCTTATTTTATATTTATGTTCTTTCATTGAGGACAATGTATGCTTTAAGTGTGGGGGAAGGAACCAATTGCTTTGTTTTTGTTTTTGTTTTTGTTTTTGAATGTCGCTCTTGAATAATTTGAGAAGATCAAGAGTTTGTGTATGAATATTGTGTCGACAAGCTTGGTGGATTTTAATTAAATTTAGCATAGATTGATTGCATGAATTATTTTGACCATTGATGATTTCCCCGTGTTCGAAAATAGAAAAATTGATCCCCATGTAAAAAATTGAAAACCGAACTTTTAGAATTTTATTGTGATTGCTTGATTTATGATAGGTTCGGGTGAGGGGGTGCACACACTAGAATTGTATCTCGATCAAACAATTTTCAAAAATTTCCCAGTGAGGATTGAGCCTCCAACTCTGTTTTTGATTGTGTGGATCACTTTTAAGTTGCACTTTCCCGAATTTGCTTGAATCTCTTCATGGTTCGCATGTTTACGTGTTGCATCAAATGATTTAGGCAATTTTCTTTGAATAGCTACTTGGACTAAAAAGAACCATCCCTAATGCATGTTCCCTAGTTAGCCACATTGAGCCTAATTAGCCTATTGTTTCTTGATGACCCTATACTATAAGCCAAAATCTGGAAAAAACTATGTTAACCCAATCTTAGGATTAGGAGAGCATGGAAGCTTAGCAAGAGAAGGGTTGTGAGAAACTAAGTTTAGGTGGCTACAAGGTGACATGTCATTTTGGGTTGATAAAAAGAAAAAATAAAGGTTGAACCCAAGGCAAAAAGAAAAAAAAGAAAAAAAAAAAAAAGAAAAAAAAATTGCCAAAAGAAAAAGGGCAAAACAAAAAGCTTAGCAAGGAAAAGACCGTAGTCACCCGAGGCAAAAAAAGAAAATGGAAAAAGGAATTTGAGTGGAAGATGTGTCAAAATGCCCATGCTCTCTTAGTTCCTAGGGACTTAAGCCTAGTATCCTTGAATATCCTACCCTTAGCCGTGGCCCCATTACAACCTTTAAAAGACCTTTTGATGTTGCATGCATGTTTTCGTGGGAACTATTTTTGAGATGAAAATCAAATTCATGGGAAGTGCTCTTGATATGTGAAATTGAGTGAAAAGTTGATAGCCTAGATGAATTTGAGCGAATGAGTGAAATTTTACATACCCTTGTGAGGAGGCAATTGTTTGAAATTGGTGATCTTCTTTTTGTGTGTGACTCTGATCCTCAACTTAGATTAATGATTACATGAATGATGAAGTTCTCAATTGTTTAAAGTAAATGAATGTGGGGATTACATTGATGCAAGGGGGAAATCATTCAAGAAAACTGTTTTGTTAAGATTGCATGAAATTTGTGCGAAATTGATTAAATCCTTTAAGCTTGCCAAGTCTTGAGTCTTTTTGAGTTTTAGCTTGCTTGGGGACAATCAAGGTTTAAGTTTGGGGTGTTTTGATAAGCCTCCGGCTTATCTAGTTTTATAACTAGTAAGACTGTAGTTTATGTGCTAATTATTCGAGTTCAATCTCGTTTTCACCCAAATTTGGCCTTGTTTTGTTCCTAAGTTAGACTTTGACTCAGTTTATGTATTTTTAGTTGTTTTTAGTCTATTTGGAGTAGAATTACGCTTTTTGTTTCTTTTTATGTTTCAGGTTAGAAGTGAAGCTCCTAGAGTCAAGGAAATGAAGAAAAAAAGTGGAAATTGCCATTCCGGAGATACTCGCCCGCGAGAGGGAGCTCACCTCGCGATCCCGAAGACCATTTGAGCAGTAACAATCATCCTTTATGTCTCGCCTCACGAGAGGCTTCTCGCTCGTGAAACCCGAAGACCCTAGAGGACGAGAGACCATCACGGCCTAGCCGTGATGAAGGTCACGGCTGTGACAGACTAGGATTTGAAGCCTCGCCACGCGAAACATACTCTCGCCTCGCGATAGTCCAATTTGAAAGCGCGCCATTTTTAATATTCACCTCACGAGAGGCTACTCACCTCGTGAGCGCATGCGCAGATCCCGAATCCTATATATTGTTGTTTTAGGGCAGAATTGGGGAGCTTTTTGGTTCTCCACTGATTTTGTAGCGTTTAGGACGATTCCTTGTTACCCTGGAGCTACGTCTCCCTCTGCTATTTTCTTATTTTATAATGGTGGTTATGTTGGATTGTTCGTGCGTTGTTACGAGCATGAGGAACTAACCCCATCGTCTATGGGATCAATGACGCCACCCATGGCGGTATAGTGTTCATTGTGATGTATGTTTCTCTCCCTTTTCTCAATTAATGTTTTCCAATTCCGATTATATTGCATTGATCATATGCATGCGTGATTGACTAGTTAAACGTGTTGAGGCTTAGGAGGCAATTCGCGTTTTAGAACTTGAATCGGGATCATCGATCGAATATTGAACGAGAGTGAGTATGAGATCGATGCAACCTTATAGGAACCAGATTTAATAAAGTTTGATGATTAGGGTTATGAGATCTAGTAAGTAATTAACTCAATCGTCGAATACGCCCTATTGAGCACGACGGTGGATTTAGGAGAATTTGGGGTCCTGGTTGACATTGTAATTGAACCTAGGGAAGGAATCATCATCACTGGGTACTATGCATGATTGGGTAGGTGGATTTGTGACCTTAGATATTTGATTCTAGATTTTCATACCATATATTTATTTGATTTGTTATTTGAATTGCGATCCTATTTTCTCTCTCTCCAACCATTTTTACATTACTTGGCCAACTTATCGAATTTCTTGCGAATTGGTAGAATTGGTAGCCCAATCCCTCGAGTTCGACCTCGGTAAATTCTTACCATGTTTTTATTACGTATGATGACCCAGACACTTGCCGGTGACTCAACAATGCCCCCACTATTCTTATAAACAGTGTAAATGGAAATGCCTATTATTCAGGTCAAGGAAGCAAAAAAGTGAAATCTATATTCAAAAAAGAAATTAAGAGGATAAAGCAAACAAGTATAGATAACAATGAAGAGAACATGGCATCCTGTGGAGAAAAAAAAAATATAACATGTGGCAAAGTGACCTTGATTCCTTTTTTATTTCTTTAACCATTTTTGTCATGGTGAGTGATGATACAAATTAAAGTAAATACACCCTCCATAATAACATATATTTACCCTAAATAAAAAATTACCTTATACAGTAGTTTGGAGGGAGAGGTGACCTGAGAATGCTCTTCTTCAACCTCTGAATCAAAAGAAAAACTCAAGAGTTTAGTCCAAAAAAGAAAAACTCGAGAGCAGTTACAAATCAGTATCTAACACTAGCAATATAAAGCAAACAAACCTGAATTAACAGAGCCAGCAAAACCCAAATTATAAGAACCTAATCCACCACCAACATACACTCCCTGCAGTTTTGTTGCCTTCGGAGATTGAAAAGAGAGGGAGAAAACAAGTAGATAATGAAAAATATAAAGTGATCCACAGCATAAACTAGGAGTAAATTAACTCAGTTTCATAGCACCTGTTGTCTTGCATGATCAAGTTCTTGTTCTACCTGCATCAGCTTCAAACGACATGGTTCTAACTGCTGAACATAGACCTGCAAAAAATTATCAGAAATCACATAAAAATAAAAATTATATCAAACACTTGTTGAATTTTTTACATATCTTTCAATGTATAAACCTTTAAACCTTTTTCCGCAAACGACTCTTACGAGCAGTCTCTCTATTTTGAGCAAGACGTCTTTGTATCTGCATGTTCACAATGTAAAATTCTTTTTTTTTTCTTCACCAAATAAGCACAAAAACCATATGAATACATGCAAGACATCCAAAATTGGGAACACAGGACCACTTAATTTGCAGTGCATACAGATTCCCTAGAGTCCAAAATGGTGGGCCTAAAATGATTTTCAATGTCACTCAATTTCTGTTCTTCTTAATGCATCCATCCCATTGTACACCCCGTTAAAAGAACGTTTTGTAAAGCTAAAGCATAAAAGTATCTATGCACGTTCGGAGACAAATTTGAACTCTATTGCACATGCACAGGAAGCATTTAATGTTCACGAGTAAAGTTTAGTTGAAATTAATAAAATATTGTCAAAATAATATTAATAACCCTTATTTCCTTTATGCTGTTTTCTGAAAGGGGAATTAGAGAGAAGACAAGAGAGTAAATAGAGAGCTAAAACAGGGGCGAAAATAGAAAAATTAGAGCAAAAATAGAAAGAAGAAGAGGAGGAGGAGGAGGAGGAGGAGGAGGAGGAGGAGGAGGCCGTACCTTTGCGGTGAAAGAACGACACCGAACAGGGCGGCGCCACTAGGGTTGAACGACACCGAACAGGGCGACGTGAATTGAACAGGAGACAGGGGAAAGTGGAAAAAAAATAGTGGGGAAGTGAAAATAAGAAGCAAACCGACGCAATCGCCGCCAACATATACTGAACCACCGCAATGTTTTAAAGTTTACGACGGGTGCTCTGAATCGGCCGTGATAACCGCCGCAAATTAAGGGCGGTGGACGGTTGGGATAGAACCGCCGCAAAATGACTGACGCAATTTACAAATTTTCATGAAGTGTGAAGTCCTTCATTTGGCGCGCATGCAGGGAGGTTCTTTGATAAGCCTCTGGCTTATCTAGTTTTATGACTAGATGAACTAGGGTTTATGTGCCAATTTATTCGAGTTCACTCTCGTTTCGCCCAAATTTGCCTTGTTTTGCTCCTAAGTTGGACTTTGACTCGTTTTGCGTCTTTTGTGTAGTTTTTAGCTTCTTTTGGATAGAATTACGCTTGTGGTTGCTTGTGTTGTTTTCAGGTCAATAAGTGAAGCTCTGAGAATTAAGGAAAGTCAAGAAATAGTGGAGATTGCCATTCTAGAGATTCTCGCCCCGCGAGAGGAAGCTCGCCTCGCGAGAGTTTGAAGACCCGGGAAGACAGAGACCATCACGGCCTAGCCGTGATGTATATCACGGCCGTAACCTAAAATCTACACAAGTCAGAGACCATCACGGCCTAGCCGTGATTCACATCACGGGCCGTGAAAAGAAGGCTCGCGTCGCGAGACATCCTTCGCGTCGCGAGGGTTTAAATTCCAGAAGTGCGCCAGAAACAGAAGCCGTCACGGCCTGGCCGTGATGGCCATCACGGCCGTGATGCGTGGCCTCCTTATAAATAGAGCAGATCAGAACAGAAAAAAAGGACTTTTTGGATCAGAACTTTTGTAGATCTTTTAGATTCCTTATTCTGGGGCTGCGTCTCCCTCTTCTCCTTTCTTATTCTTAGTCTTAGGATGAATTCCGATTGTTTGTCTATGAGCATGAGGAACTAATCCCCTCGTCCGAGGGAACGATGAAGCCACCCATGGCGATGTAAATCCGATATGATGTATGTCTTTCTCCTTTAATTCAATTCTTGTTTTCCAATTCTGATTTGATTGCATTGATCATATGTTTTGCGTGATCGACTTGTTAAACGTGTTTGAGGCCGAACGGCGATTCGCGTTTTTAGAACTTGAATTGGGATCACTAATCGAATATTGCACGAGAGTGAGTAGGAGATTAGTGCAACCTTGTAGGGAACAAGAATTAATCAAATTCAAGATTAGGATTATGAGACCTGACAAGTAATTAATCCAATCGTCGAATACGTCCTAATAAGCACGAGAGTGGATTTAGGAGAATTTAGGGGTCCCGGTTGACATTGTAATTGAACTTAGGGAGGAATTCATCATCACTTGGGTGTACATATTGGGTAGGTGGATTTGTGACCTTGGATATTTTAATTTCTAATTTTTAGTTAATTATTTTTTTAGATTTGTTAATTGAATTTCGATATTAATCTTCTCTCTCTCAACCACTTTTCTGTAACTTGACCAAACGTATCGGATTTCCATGGATTAGTCGAATTGGTAGCCCAATCCCTGAGTTCGACCTCTGTAATTACTTACCGTGTTATTTTTATTACTTCATGACGACCCGGTACACTTGCCGGCGTTCACAACAAGTTTTTGGCGCCGTTGCCGGGGATTGGCACACCAATTTTCCTAATTTTTAGGAAACTTGATTGTTTGGTTGAGCTAATTTTTATTTTATTTTCTCTTATTTTATTTTTATTCACCATTATCTCTCTCTACTTCTTTGATTCCACTTGGTCTTGCCTTGTTTTGTATGCGAGGTACACGAAGGAATGCTTCCGGGTTGCGAATATTGTAATGGGAACCATGACACTTGGAGTTGTCCGTTCTACTTCCCTCAAGTATATGTGGAACCATGGCATAATGACAGCGTGCCCCGTAACAACTATCGTGAGTCGAATCGTATTGGGGTGATATGAGTAGAGACCATCCGGATTTCGCTTGGAGTAATGCCGACGATGGTCTAGCCTGGCAACCACAACCTCAACAAAATTGGCAACAACAACCTCAACAGAATGGTGGAAGACAACCTTGGGAGTTGGCTTTTGAGAAGTTGAGTGCGACACTTGACAAAGTGTCAATCAATACAAACGCAGCCATTGACAAGTTGGCAACTCATACAGGGATGGCACTTCAGAATCTAGAGATGCAGATTGCCCCACTCGCAAGGCAACTAAATGAGCATCCCCCAGAGACGTTCCCCGTTGATACCGAGAACGACCCTAAGAACCAATGCAATGCCACAACAACGAGAAGCAGTGGGGTGTTGGGATATGACCGGGATGTAACTAGTTCTCGGTGGAGTTGAGGAAGAACTACCACATGTTGAGGAAGAACAACCGGAGGAAAAGGAATTGACAAGCGACAAGGCCCAGGAACAGCCACATGTTGAGGAAGAGCAACCTAAGGAAGAGGAGTTGGCAAGGGACAAGGCACCGGAGCAAGGGGGTAGAGATCAAGATGAAGATAAAGTGGCAGAGGATTTCACCATGCTTGCCAAGCAACCTGATTTTGATGCATTAAATAAATATGTTGGCTTGCATGCATGTGTGGACACCGGTAAGTTAGACCCTCCCACTTGTCTGGCACACTTCCTCGAGAAAACACCATTTGACCCGAGAGGAAGTGAGTTCATAATTACAGTGTTCAATGGAGTTTTCACACTCAGGCTTGGTGGATGTATGGATAGAGTCGTATTGCTCCTGCGAGGGCCACTTCATAAACCATGGGATCCAGGTGGAGGATCTCACATGATGAGCGTCTCTTGGCCCTTGTTTCACAGGCTATGGGATCCAGGTGGATGCTTCTTAATAAGTCAGGCTCGGGACGTTAAACAAGCGCTACTTGGGAGGCAACCCAAGCTAGGTATCCCTATCTTTTCCTAACTTCTGTTTTGTTTTGTTTATGTTTTTGTTTTTGTTTGTCACTCTTGAATAATTTGAGAAGATCAAGAGTTGTTGTATTAATGTCGTGTCGGCAAGATTGTGGGATGTTAATTGAATTTAGCATAGATTGATTGCATGAATTATTTAACCATTGATGATTTCCCCCTAGGTTCTAAAAATAGAAAATTTGATCCCCACTTAAAAATTGAAAACTGAACTTTGAAAATTTTGTTGTGATTACTTGATTTATGATAAGTTTGGGGTGAGGGGGGTACACACACTAGGAATTGTATCTCGGTCAAACAATTTGCAAACTGTCCAGGTGAGGATTTGAGCCTCCAACTTTGTTTTTGATTGTGTGAATCGCTTTTAAGTTGCACTTTCCCGGATTTGCTTGAATCTCTTTATGGTTTGCATGATTATGTGTTGCATCAAATGATTTAGGCAATTTTCTTTGAATTAACTACTTGGCCATAAATTGAACCAACCTTGATGAATGATCCCTAGTTAGCCACATTGAGCCTTGAAGCCTATTGTTCTTGATGACCTTACATTACAAGCCATCAACTCAGAAAAACCATGATTTTCCCCTATCCTAGGATTTAGGAGAGTATGGAATTTTAGCTTTGTGAGTGTTGTTGTGGAACTAAGTTTGGGGTGGCTACAAGTTCATGAATCATAGTTGAGAAAAAGAAAAACGGAAGTAAGGGCCGAAGGCTAAAAAAAAAAAATGGGTGATGAAAAGCATTGAATATGTGCCAAAAAGGGCAAAGAAAAATAAATATAAAAAGGAAGAGGTATGTAGCCACCAAATGCAAGGAAGAGAATAATATGAGAGTGAATTCAATTGTTGTGATATTAGTTTCATGCTCTCATTGATCCTAGGGACTTAGCCTCTATCCTTTGAATATCTTACCTTGAGCCAGGCCTCCTTACAACCTTTAAAAGACCTTCTGATGTTGCATGCATGTTTTCGTGGGAACCATTTTTGAGATGAAAATCAAATTCATGGGAAGTGCTCTTGATAAGTGAAATTGAGTGAAAAAAGTTGAAAGCCTAGACGAGAGTGAGCGAATGAGTGAAATTTTACATACCCTTGTGAGGAAGGCAATTGTTTGAAATTGGTGATCTTCTTTTTGTGTGTGACTCTGATCCTCAGCTTAGACTAATGATTGCATGAATGATAAATTCTCAATTGTTTAAAGTAGATGAATGTGGGGATTACATTGATGTAAAAAGGGGGGGAATCAAAGAAGAAAAATTGTTTTGTAAAGTCGCATGAAATTTGTGCGAAATTGATTAGATCTTTCAGGTTTGCCAAGTCTTGAGTCATTTTTGAGTTTTAGCTTGCTTGGGGACAAGCAAGGTTTAAGTTTGGGGTGTTTTGATAAGCCTCTGGCTTATCTAGTTTTATGACTAGATGAACTAGGGTTTATGTGCCAATTTATTCGAGTTCACTCTCGCTTTCGCCAAATTTGCCTTGTTTTGTTCCTAAGTTGGACTTTGACTCGCTTTTGCGTCTTTTGTGTAGTTTTTAGCTTCTTTTGGATAGAATTACGCTTGTGGTTGCTTGTGTTGTTTTCAGGTCAATAAGTGAAGCTCGAGAATTAAGGAAAGTCAAGAAATAGTGGAGATTGCTATTCGGAGATTCTCGCCCCGAGAGGAAGCTCGCCTCGCGAGAGTTTGAAGACCCGGGAAGACAGAGACCATCACGGCCCAGCCGTGATGTATATCACGGTCGTGACCAAAAATCCACACAAGTCAGAGACCATCACGGCCTAGCCGTGATTCACATCACGGGCCGTGAAAAAGAAGGCTCGCGTCGCGAGGGTTTAAATTCCAGAAGTGCGCCAGAAACAGAAGTCGTCACGGCCTGGCCGTGATGACCATCACGGCCGTGACGCGTGGCCTCTCTATAAATAGAGCAGATCGAACAAAAAAAGGACTTTTGGATCAGAACTTTTGTAGATCTTTTAGATTCCTTATTCCCGGGGCTGCGTCTCCCTCTTCTCTTTTCTTATTCTTAGTCTTAGGATGAATTCGATTGTTTGTCGATGAGCATGAGGAACTAATCCCCTCGTCCGAGGGAACGATGAAGCCACCCATGGCGATGTAAATCCGATATGATGTATGTCTTTCTCCTTTAATTCAATTCTTGTTTTCCAATTCTGATTTGATTGCATTGATCATATGTTTTGGCGTGATTGACTTGTTAAACGTGTTTGAGGCCGAACGACGATTCGCGTTTTAGAACTTGAATTGGGATCACTAATCGAATATTGCACGAGAGTGAGTAGAGATTAGTGCAACCTTGTAGGGAACAAGAATTAATCAAATTCGAGATTAGGATTATGAGACCTAGCAAGTAATTAATCCATTCGGCGAATACTACATAATGAGCACGAGAGTGGATTTAGGAGAATTTAGGGGTCCCGGTGGACATTGTAATTGAACTTAGGGGGGAATTCTTAATCCCTGGGTGTACATATTGGGTAGGTGGATTTGTGACCTTGGATATTTTAATTTCTAATTTTTAGTTAATTATTTTTTTAGATTTGTTAATTGAATTTCGATATTAATCTTCTCTCTCTCAACCACTTTTCTGTAACTTGACCAAACGTATCGGATTTCCCGCGGATTAGTCGAATTGGTAGCCCAATCCCCGAAGTTCGACCTCTGTAATTACTTACCGTGTTATTTTTATTACTTCATGACGACCCGGTACACTTGCCTGCGTTCACAACATTCTTCCCACTAGAATAAACTTGCAGAGGCGTGGGGTGGCTTGTACAAGTTCGTGTGTGAGATGTGAAACTGGTCTTGAATCTCAGGTCATGCATTAATGCAAAGGTGACAAGAGTAGAGATATTTTGATTCAAGCCGGGTATTGGCACATCATTGATCCATTTCTTAACCAAGTAAACTCTTTTCGAGTTATATTTCTTGGTCATGGTGTTATTGACTCAAATAAAAGGGCGGATTTTGTGATGATATTGTGGGGCATATGGAAGGTCAGAACCAAAAATTGTGGAACAATGAGGATATGACCGTAACTCAAGTCATCACTCACTACTAGAAAACTTGAATTTTCGGACGGAATTTTCTGACGGAATGTTTCCCTCTCAAAAATTTTCGGACGGATTTCCAATTGATTGTGTTATTTTTTAGATTTTCCCTGATTAAATGCAAAACCGTCCAAAATCTCGGATTTGATTTTGACAGATTGTGTTATTTTTTATATTTTTCTTGATCTGTGAAATCAATCCAAATTTTCGGACGGATTTGAGATGGATTGTGTTATTTTTTTATATTTCTTACATCCGCTGAAAATCTGTCCAAAATTTTTGACGGATTTCCACGGATTGTGTTATTTTTTACATCCGTCCCAAATCCTTCGAAAATTTAGGACGAATTTCACACGGATTGTGTTATTTTTTATATTTTCCTCGGGCGCGCTTTCAAATTTTCGTCATCACGGCGTGACACTCATCACGGCAAGGTCTGTGATCGGTTCTGCCTGGATTGGCTAACATGTCACGGCCGCGACGAGCATCACGGCCAGGTCGTGACAGCCTTCCGACTTTTGCCTTCGCTCTCGCTTGATCATGGCCGTGATGGTCATCACGGCTAGGCCGTGATGGGCTCTGTTTGGCTCATTTTCTTCACTTTTCAAGCCCCATCTTCATCCGAAAATTTACATGATCCTTTTTTTTTTGGATCATATCACCTAACTAGGCCAATTTGTACTTTTTCGGGCATAATGGAGCCCCAATGAACTTGTTTGATCCTAATAGAGCCCAAATCGACTTGTTAAGTCCTAATTAGGCCAATTGCCCCGTACGGCCCCATTGTACTTTTTGGTCCTAATAGAGCCCAAATGGACTTATTTGATCCAAATAGAGCCCAAATGGACTTTTTAGGTCATATAGGACCTAACTGGGCCAATTTGTACTTCTTTGGTCCTAAAGCAGCCCAAATGGACTTGTTTGATCCTAATAGAACCCAAATGGACTGTTTAGATCATATACGACCTAACTAGGCCAATTTCTACTATTTCGGGCATAAAGGAGCCCCAATGGACTTGTTCGATCCTAATAGAGCCCAAATCGACTTGGTAGGACCTAATTGGGCCAATTACCCCGTACGTCCCAATTGTACTTCTTTGGTCCTAATGGATCCCAAATGGACTTGTTTGATCCTAATAGTGCCCAAATGGACTTTTTAGGTCATATACGGCCTAACTGGGTCAATTTGTACTTCTTTTCGTCCTAATGGAGCCCAAATGGACTTGTTTGATCCTAACAGAGCCCAAATGGACTGTTTAGGTCATATAGGACCTAACTAGGCCAATTTTTACTTTTTCGGGCATAATGGATCCCAAACGGACTTGTTTGATCATGATAGAGCCGAAATCGACTTGTTAGGACCTAATTGGGACAATTGCCCCGATCGCCCAATTGTACTTCTTTGGTCCTAATGGAGCCTAAATGGACTTGTATGATCCTAATATAGTCCAAATGGACTTTTTAGATCATTTAGTACCTAACTAGGCCAATTTGTACTTCTTTGGTCCTAATGGAGCACAAATGGACTGGTTTGATCCTAATAGAGCCCAAATCGACTTGTTAGGACCTAATTGGGCCAATTACCCCGATCGGCCCAATTGAACTTCTATGGTCCTAATGAAGCCTAAATGGATTTGTTTGATCATAATAGAGCCCAAATCGACTTGTTAGGACCTAAGCGTAAGCTCCAAACATGATTTTCTTTGAAAATAACCTTGTTTGGTAATAAGATTAAGTGTTTAGATCAAATTAGAATGGATGTTTATG
>JAUPTC010001284.1:0-26000 GCA_030762895.1 Sophora flavescens
AAATGAAAAACTACTTGTCCTCTATGTTGCGAAGAGGCATATGGATAGAGTTAGAATGAGTTTATGGTTTTTTTTTTTGCGTAAATAAAAAGATAAATGTAGTCTTTTTCTAATACTGATTTTTAAGCTTTTCTATAATTAAGATATAATGATGTGTTCTAATTCTAGCTCAATTGGTTGATTACATTATATATTCATATTTCTTTACTTTCATTCGATTACCATACCTTTGCATGAATCCATCCAATGCTGAAGTTTAAATTGGAGATGGTGATTTGTTATAGGCTCGAGAGGAAATAGATGATTCTGCTCCTTTGTCTATGGGAGTGGTTTTTGTAAGATATTAGTGTTAGATTTTCCAAGATCTATACTAAAAATTAACAACATTTCACGATTCCCTTAGTATAAGAAAACCTACCTAGAAAACCCACAAGTTTCATGCCAATCAGATTATGTTAGAGACAAAACATATATACGATAAAAAGGTTAAAATTTTGTTTTCCAATATCTCAAAAACACTAGTTTAATAAATAAGTGGGAAGGATAATTTAAGTAACAAAATTAATTTTTTATTCTTATTGACTCTTTTAACTAAGATTAATTAACCACCTTAATACATGTGTTTTATTCAATTTTTGCTTATAATATGGGTGGAGGAGTATTACTTTTATTGCTATTAATTAGCTAAAACGCCAATGACCTGTATTGCTTGTAGGTAAACAATAGGCAAATAAGAATAGGTAAACGGTAGCAAATCTTACGGATCAACTCAAGACAAATAGTACTCAGCAAACAAGGAACAATTTACTGAACCAAAATGCACAACATAATATAGAAAGATTCTAGTGAGCAAAAATGTTGGAATAGGAAGCGGGATGAGCGACAAGAAGAGAACTTACGAATATAACAATTCCACAGTCAATAAATCACTAGACATTTTACACTAAACATGACATGAATGGACGTCCACTTCATTTTTTGCAATTACAAGCTCTTTGTATCCCAATTATACAATTATACCCTATTTCTTAAAATTGAAGATAACATTTTCCTTACTATATGTTTATGGTTGTAACTAAGGACTTTTCAAATCATGTCTATTAAGGAACAAGCCAACCTTTTAATTAAGGACTTAACATAGTTATAATTCCATAGAAACATTATGTGCTGTTTTCAATGGGAATAGAACATGTAACCGATGATACATGTTATTTACACATACTTTTTCCTATTGGAAACCAACACATAATTTACCTATAAAATTATATCCAAGTTTTATCCTTTAATTAATCAAGTAATAAGAACCAAATTCAATTAACAAAGCAACTTGTACACTAAATGGAAATGAGAATGGAGGTCCTCTTGCACAGCAAGAAAAATAGCTTTGCTTTGATGCACCTAGCTCATTGTTAACAAGCTCACCCGTTGTGAGATAACTATGCCTTGTAGGTATCTCGAGTTGAGGACCTTCCTGTGACATTGTTGTATATCTCTCGAATAACTATCTCAAACACCATCTTAACATTTGTTTAGTCTAAGAGGCACAGGTTTCCATGAAAAAACAAACCTTCTGCTAGTGATTTTGCCTTCCTCGATGCTCACCGCCACGATATTCTCCAAATCACATTTGTTGCCCACAAGCATCTTGCCACGGTTGTGTGCAATATGATGCATGATAGTTTTCATAAGTAAGTTTGGAGTATGAGATTTCCAGAAAACACAAAAATATTGAACTCACAAGAAGAAAAGAACTTCTCCATTTAAAGGAAATGTTTAGTGAGATTTCATAATTACATCGATTGCATCCTCATAATCAATGATTAGTTAATAATAAGAGCTATAGAATTTTATCTCTTTCTATTTGGTTTTCTTTATGTTGATGGTTTCTTTTATAAAAGATTAAGAGATAAGAGAATGGTACAAATTCAAGTGATAATAAATCCCCACCAACTAAAAAAACAAATGAACATACAATGAGAGAGAAACATGCAACAAAGCATGCCAATCTCTCGGAAGAATGTCACGTGGAGACATCCCCACAAAAAAGGAAAAGTGCAATGGAGAAGCAAGAATGAAGATGATGACCACCAAGACACCCCACTGTTAATAAGATTGCTCCTAGTCCTAGGTTAACATGTGAAGATGATAGCAAAGTGAAGCATGCAAATACAAGTACAAATCACATCTTCTATAACCTAACCTTATGATCATTAAAAGCAATAGGAGATGCAGCAAAACAAGTACTAAGCACATAGACACAAAAAGTGCAATCAATGGTGGAAGACTCCATTTAAAAAGGGGCCCCAGACACAGGCCTGAGCGGACCGGGACTATTTCCAGGATTTGAACCCAGTGACCTCCATGACAAGGCAACAAACTCTATGCTCACCCTCAAAGAAGATTTTCTATTTTTATCTTAAAAAATAAAAGCTGAAAGAAAGGTAAAAGAAGAGTCATATGATGTAGAAGGCAAACAAAACATGGTTAAAAATAGGGACTACAACCTATGCCCCAAAAATCATGGCATCAAACGAATTAATGAGGATGGAAAGTTCATGTACATAAAAATGTTGACAAATGAGAAACAATGTGAAAAAGAAACAAAGGACAAAATCAAAATGTACACAAAGCCCCCCAGTATGAGTCACATATAAGAAAGCATAATGGTAAATGGCTCTCCACTTCTATGTGTGAGATCCTTATCCTTGTAATGAAAGACAAAGAAGAATTTAGTCTTAGTTAGTAGGATTGCTTTCTTAAAAAAAAAAAAAATATATTTTTATATATATATCTATTATATTATATTACATCCCTAAAACCAATTAAGTGTAGTTGCCAAACAGCTATATAAACCGCATCTCATGAATTAAGGCAGGTGATGTATATAACAAAGGAGACTATCTCCGACTACGATATGATATTAGATTTCATTCTAAAACTAAACCAATTAGTGTTAAGTGGAGTTTTGCAGCGAGTAAATGTAAATGAACTAAGGAAGGGCATTAATGAATGATACTTTTAAGCTCATGGAGCCAGCCGAGAGATGCTCTCAAAAGTAGTACGGCCGGGTAATGTCGTGACAATGAGAGCACCAAGGCGCCTCCAGCAGTAGCAGAAGTAACAGCACGAGGCGCTCTTGACCAGAATTGTCCCAAATATGAGCCTTCACTTCCTTACCATCAGGATGTCTGAACCAACTTGGCATGGACCTCTGCGGATCCGATCGGGATGCATTTTCAATTTTCACCAATATACATTTGGGCCTTCTTTTATTAGAAAAGATATTTATTTATATAATTATAATTAATTGTCAGGTATAGGATTTTAAGATGTGGTTGGTCCCATTCATAATTTTAGGCCTTTTAAGCAAGTAGTCATGGGTTCAATTTCTGACTTTTGTATATAAAAAAAATTACAGATTGTGAGATATCAATCCTCAATGATGTTTAATCCTAAGGGTTAATCTCCGTTGCACACGAGATAATCTAGAAAAAAAAAATGTTAAGGAATCGAATATGAAAATTTTTTATTAAAAACATTATTCAATATATGAAATATTTTTAAAAAAACTTATAATATTAAATAAGAATGTTTTATATGTTGATTCTTTAAAGAGTAAACAAAAATATATCAAATTGAAATCAATAATAATGTTTTTTGGTCAAAAATTAACACATTAAATCAATCAATTAGGAGTTTAGGTTAGATGTGGTTCGTTAATCGGATTACGATCACGGCCTTTCTTTTCAAGGAGGATAGTCATGAAGACAATATTTTTTGAACCACCTTTTAACCATATAATATTCATCTCATATACATACAACGAGGAGAATGATATATAATGATTAGATTTATATAAGAGGAGATGGATAATTTGTCCAGTCAAAAAAATAATTGTTGTTAATGTTAAAAGTTAAAAAAAATTCTCATTCAACTATTTTCTGTATCAAATAAAAATAAAATAAAAACTTGAATATGTATATATTGATTCTAAAAAAGTAATCAAAAATTAAATAAAATTAAATCAATGATTAGTGGTAAGATACCCAGAATATGGAAGAATCAAAGCATTAATGGTATTGTATATGTGTCATAAATGAAAATATCTTCATATTCATTGTATCTAAAAACGGATTTTATTAATTTAGGATAAATCAAATTGAAGTTATAAAGAAAAAGAATAAGTGAGGTTCACCCAATAATTAAAATTCAAATAAAATATTAAATGTTGGTAGGTAGGAGAATAATGGAAATAAATTTGCGGCTTAATTGTTGAATCAAATTACTAATTTGAAATATGGAGATTAGTGATTAATCCAATCAGCATTGCAATCAACCTTTATAAAGCAATAAATCAACTAGAATCAAATTTTAAACCCATTAAAGCATTAATTAGTATAAAAAATTAATTTTTATAAAATTAATTGTTGAATAAAAAATAAATATATTACCCAAAGATATTAAATAGAAATGGAATACTGATGCATTGAAGCGGGTGAATGGTAGTAGTAGTATGGTACAAAGTTTGACTATTGAGAATGATAAACAAGGAAAGTATTCACACAAACAAAAAAGATAAACAAGGAGGGGTGAGGTTATGGAATTTACAGCAACTAACTTAGGAAACAAAATGCCAAGAAAATGGTCCCGAAACTCACGGACAGATGACAGTGTAAGTCATATATGATAGTCCTTTTGCCATCTTATTATCCTCGATCTTCTCAAACTCGTTACTGCCGCCCCTTCCTTCCACATCCTTAATCTTCTCTCACTCATTAGTCCCCTTCTCTTTTCCTTCCTTCCACGGTGAATGAGTGGAGTTAATAATTGCCCACATGGTGGCATGATCATATCGGCATTAGTTATTTCGTCTGCGGTTCATTTAAATTTATTTCTTTCCACAGAATTCGAACCTTTGTGCTTGATTTGATAATGACATGGGCATATGGTTTTCATGCTGTCCTCCTCCAATAAAAGACTATTTTTGTAGGAGACAAGGCAGATGAGTAGAGAAGATATAGAGGAGGTCATGGTGATCATATGGAAATTAATTGCTTTTGCTTGTGATTCTTAAGTTAATAGATTACAACTTTATTTCTTTCACACTATTGGGAACCTATTGCTTGTTATGATAATGTGTAAAGGAATGCTTTTTCTCTGTTGGTTTATTCATCAAGCTGAAGGAAAATATATACATGAATGGGTACAACCCTAATAACTCCTAATAATGTTACAAACTATCCAAGTGGATACAAATCAAATGTGATAGCCACAAAATCTTCTATAATAACTCCTAATAATGTTACAAACAACTATCAAAGGATACAAATCAATTGTGATTGTTGTTATATGATATTATGCGAGACTAATAAAGGCTATTAAAGCTAATAATGGCTATCCCCTCAAGCTGGAGCATGCAGTTTCTAATGCTTGACTTGTCAATGAGGAACGTACCGTATTTCCTAGTAATGCCTTTGTGAAAATATCCGCAGTTGACTTGTAGTGGGAACATAGGTTGGTCGAATATTCCTTTGAGAATCTCATCCGGACAAAGTGGCAATCTACTTCAATATGCTTGGTGCGTTCATGAAACACAGTGATTTTTGGCTATAGGTACTGCGCTATCACAAAAGAAGAGTCATGGGTTTTGTTGTGAGAAATACGAGGTCGGGAGAAGAATCTCCTTTAACCATTTTAACTCACATGCAAAAAGGTCGCCATGGACCTGATTCGGCTTCATGGAAGAGAAGTGAGATACGTGTATTGCGCTTTGTTTTCCAAGGATAGAGGGGAGCCACCAAGGAGGACTAACCCGGCCCGATATGAGAATGTTTGGTTAAAGGACAACTGGCGCAATCGGAGAATCGCACCAACCATGAAGCCGGCAGGTCACACGTGTACTATCGTGAAGAATTCCTTGTCACGGATTCCCTTTTTTCGGAAATCGGACTACTCGAAGTGCAACTTCCCAATGCCTCGGTTGCCAGGGATGTTGCATCAACTGAAACATGGGTGGACCTTTGTATGATAATTAGGTCAGTGAAACACAAAAGTAAATCAGATGCCCAACCAAGCGCCTATACTGGCCGGGATTAGGGAATAGCTGATCGGCCGTGCTAAGCGGTGGTTTTGCTCTAATGGAGGGCAACAGGTTTTAGCACCAAGGAGGACCCACATTGGATATAATATCAAAGCATATTTACGTTGACAAAGAAAGATCCCTCTAGGATTTCCCGAAACTTCAATGCCCAAAAATACTTCCAAACGTCAAGGTCTTTCGTGATGGAAACCGGGCTCAAGTAGAGTTTAAAAGCGTGGATGGCGAAGAGTGTTTCCCAAAAGAATAATCGTCATCAACGTATACTAGGACCACAAGGGGAGAGTCATTGTTTTTGCAAAGTGAACAAGGAATAGTCAAGAGATGATTTTTGCAACCCATAAGCTTTGAGCGGGCAAAGAGGAGCTTTGGCAAACCAAGCCAAGTGGGGCTGCTTTAGCCCATAAAGTGATTTTGGGAAGCACCACACACCATATATGGTTATAAGGTGCGTGTCAAAGGGGAGGTATTTTTATAAACACTTCTTCAATAGAAGATCACCATGAAAAACGCATTGTGCAGGCATCCATTTGATGAAGTTCCCAACCTTTTCTTCTTTTTGCCACGGCTAGGACATTGGGCGAGATTTGTGACCCATTTTGCAATTGGTGCGTAATGTTTGCGGTGTAATTGATCCGCTTCAACTTGATGATTTCCATCCGGGACCAATCTGGCTTAAAACGTTCAATCGTTCCATCGAAAGAGTGATATTAATGCGATAGCACCCATTTGCATCCCGAGCTTTTTGCGGTGGTAAAAGCGTTGCATGGTCCGAGTTTCTGTTACATTCAAGGGCTTCAATCTTGGCTTGCATGGCCTCTGCCCCTTAAACATCTTTCATTGCTTCATGGAAGTATAGTGGTTCCTTTTCTGGTAATTGGCGCAGGAAATTGTCCATGTGTGAGAAAATTTATCACGTTTTATATAATGTGTTATAGGATAGGGTGTACTGAAGAATGTGATGGAGAGTTAATGGAGAAGTGGGAGGACTCAACTTTTGAATAGTGTTCGTGACATAACCTTCCAACCTGGTAGATGGACGTTTAACCACGACAACCTCGTCCCGGTGGCGGAATCATCGGAAGGATTTGTCGTGACACCGTGTCTTCTGCACGCCTTAGATGGTTTGGGGGCATTTCTTGACATTAATGTTACAACAACTATCATAGGATACAAATCAAATGTGATAGCCACAAAATCTTCTATGCTTAACTCCAATAATGTTACAACAACTATCAAGAAGGATACAAATCAAATGTGATTGTTGTTATACGATATTATACGAGACTAATAAAGGCTATTAAAGCTAATAATGGCTAATATATAATGATATGGGCAATATAGTTTGTGTTGTTGTTCCTCCTCCAATAAAAGACTATTTTTGTGGAGAATAAGAAGTGGATGAGAGTATTGAAAATAAAAAGAGGAGGAAGATGAGACGGGAGAAAATATGGAGGAGGTCAACATGATCATAGGCGTATTATCGGCATGAATTCTTCGGTGCTAGAGACTTAGTTAATAGATTACAACTTTATTTCTTTCACAAGAATTGGGAACCCATGTGCTTAATGATATGGGCAATATGGTTTTTATCTTTTTCCTCCTTGTGGGAGGCAACAAGCAACCACAGTGATGCATAAAAGCCTCAAAAACCCGTACAATTTGAAAGATGTAAGGGACTCAGATGCAACCATACAGATCAAATCACTGTTTAATACCACCAGGTTCAGAACCTTCATAAAGCGATGTGGCGATGTGCTAATATGCATGGAAGAAATCAAGAATGGGGATACCATTCAACCTTTTTGGAGTGTGCATCCAGAATTCGATTCTCTTATGCATCCAACCTTGGTTCAAATGCGAGAAAAACTACTTAGCTCCTCAATGTCGTGGAAGATTTATCAATCGTTTCTCCAAGACTAAGAGGCACATGGATAATATTACAATATGAATTTTTGGTATTATTTGTGCAAGACAAATTACAAATGTAGTCTATGATAATCTAAATCCAACTTGATATTGCTCCTTCTTGGTTTTTTATTTTTCACAGTTTTATTGTCTTATATGTGATTTTTGTAGTTAATATTTTTATTTATATTGCTTCCTTCATCAAGTTAAATATTTTAGCTTGTTACAAACCTAAATACCATTATAACTCCGATAATTTTATCCCGAATGATGATGATCCATAAAATAAATCTCTTTTTTCAGTTTATATCCCACTCAAATTGGATAACCCATGAGATTATTTATATATATATATATATATATATATATATATATATATATATATATATATATATATATATATATAAGGTACCAACTGAAGTTGGGTGTGAAGTGGTTAAAGGCCTCTCATCCCTTAACCAAGGTCTAATTGAGCCTTAAAAGGTAAAAAAAATCTCAGTTGGGGGATACTCTTAGAGCAAAACAATTATAGAGTACAACAATATAATGTTTTTGTAAAAAAATCAAACTCAAGTCATAAAGAAAATAATTTGTGAGGTTCACCCAACAATTAAAATTCAAATAAAATATTAAATGGTAGGCGAGGAGTATAATGTAAATAAATTTGGGGCGTTTAATGTTGAATCAAATCACTAATTTGAAATATGGGGAGATTAGTGATTAATCCCAATCAACATTTAATCAACCTTTATAAATCAATAAATCAACTAGATTCAAATTTTAAACCCATTAAAGCATTAATTAGTATAATGGAAACAAATTTGCAACCCCACACCCAATGAGCCTCTCATCGCTCTCTATTTCCCCTAATCCCCTGTTTCTCCGGCTATTTCTCTAATTTGTTGTTTATACTTTTGTCATTAAATGCTTAATTAGAAGGCTTCTAAAAATTTGGAATTGAACAATGTCCTTTGACAGATTGAATATTTTGTTACAATATTTATTTTAATTTCAAGTTTCATAAGAAATGTAACATCTTTTTAAATTATTTTCTAATATAATTTAAATTTTCTCTTATTCTGTACTATTTTTTTCCATATCTATATCTTTGACAATTAAAATCTATGAGATCAAAATTCAACTAATATATTCACCAAAAAAAAAGACCAAGAAATACAGGGGACATTAACGTGCGATCATTACGAGAATTTGGACAAATATCGAATATTTTTGTTACAATGTTTATTTTAATTTTGAGTTTAATGGAAATGTAACATCTTTTAAATTATTTCTATTATAATTTTTTTTTTTTTATTCCATATTCCATACTATTTTTTTCATATTTATATCCTGACAATTAAAATCTACGAGATAAAAAGACCAACTAATATAGGGACATTAAAGAGTGGATGAACACAACAACTCAACAAGTGTGTATGGGAATGGAAATTGAACTACAAAGTTAAATTTTTGATTTTATTAGGGAGAATGATGAAAACATATGCATCTCAACAATGATTTATTGGTGGTTTCATAAACGTTGAAAAGTATTTAAATGTTTTTTTACTTCATATATGATGTGAGATAATATTTTTATATATTCAATTGAAATTGTATTGGATTGATATTTTTAAAAGAAAATAAATGATTTTTTTATCAAAACCATAAAAACAATTCAATCAAGTATTTATAGTTTATTCTTGAACTAATAAGCAAATAAAGTCTGGTATTCAATTAAATAGAGTTAATTTGAATTTAAATAATTAAACATTTACATTAAAACAAAAATTAAAAGAAATATTTGTTTAACTTTCCTAAAGAAAATTCCATATTTCGAGTTATATTTTGAAATTTTTCCTTAAAGTTTTGTTCTTAAAAATGCATTGTGATATTTGCACTAGGATTGCAATTTCAAAATAAAAAAATTACCATTGTCAAAAGTTTCTATTTTAATAAATTTGATTGTATATTAAAACTTTTTTAAAATTAAATTTACTTTAACATTAGCAATTAAATTTATAATTTTTTTCTCTTTCAAATAATTTTATTTCGATGAAATAATTTCGCTTCACGAGAGTCATTTTTTGTTAGCTTTCCTTATTGAGATTGAAACAAATTAGTATTCATGAGACAAATATTTTCATTTGAAATTGGAATAGACTCTCTAAAATGAGTAAAGTTATAAAGTGAGGAGGGTGCATTCAGCTTTGATTAGTTAAAGTAGGTTGAAGACATTAAAAATAATCTCATATCTAAATATATTTGTTAAAAATGGTTAAGCTTGCGAAATAAGGATAAATAAATCAAGTAGATTTTCAAGAGTTAATAAAAAAATGGTTGACAATTATAGTTTCAAAAAGGTTAAATCACACCAAGAAAATGGGAGAAATAAATCAAATAAATTCTCAAAAGACAATAAAAAATAAGATAATAAATGAATATATTTTCTAAAAATGTTTAACTTGCAGGGAAAAATAACATGAGAAATAAATAAAATAAATTTTCAAGAGAGAATAAAAATAATAAAATGATAGATAATTATTATTATTTTAAAAAAATTATATTGCATAGGAAAAGAGAAATAAATCAAATAGACTTTGATGAGAGAAGGAAAAATAATATGATAAATAAATTTATTTTTTTAAAGTGATTAACTTGCAAGGAAAAGGAAGAAATCGTAGAAATAAATAAAATATATTTTTAAGAGAAAAATAAAAATATTAACATGATAGATAAATAAATTTTCTAAAAATTATTATCTTGATCGAGGAAAAGAGAATAAATATATCAAATAAATTTTCAAGAGAGGAAAAAATAATATGGTTGATAAATATATTTTCTAAAAAAACTTAACTTTTCAAGGAAAATATGAGAAATAAATCAAAATATTTTCCATAAAGATATTTTTTCACATGATAGCTAAATATATTTTCTAAAATTAATTACTTACAAGGATAAAATATGAGACATAAATCAAATAGATTTTCAAGAGAGAAGAAAAATTTCATATCATAGGTAAATATATATTCTAAAATTTGTTAACTTACACGGATAAAGAGGAGAAATAAATCAATATATTTTTAAGAGAGAAGAAAATGTTCATATGATTACTAAGATATTGTGAACAATTTAAAAAGGTGTTTAAATAAATTACTTGAGAAATGATCAATTAGCTTGAAAGTAAGTTGTAGCTTTGAAAACATATATATATATATATATATATATATATATATATATATATATATATATATATATATATTATGAAATGTTCAAAGAAGTATCATATCAAGGTAGTAGAAAATGAAATAGTTAATGTAACACCCCGGTTTTTACTATTCTTCAATAATAATAAATATCCATATATGTTTATTTTTTTGTTTAGTTTTATGTGATTTGGTTTGAGTAATTTTAATTACTCATTTAAAATTTATTTTTGAGTGCATTAATACTGTCTTATGTCAGTATAGGCACGATTACTAAACAATACTATTATGTTATTTTCACTATGAGTATTTGTTTAGAAAAAAAAAATTTGTAATAATGAGATTGGAAGAAAATTATTGTTATATTTTATTCTATTAAATTTTAGAGTTAAAATATTTTGGTTTGACATTGATCATACATTAATTTTGGATCGTTGATTTTCATAGTTAATCGACTTCAACTATCAATCTTGACTCTAATTTAAATTTTGAAAGTATATAATTGTCAACCATTATTTTTAAATCAAAAAGCCAAAAACATATTTATTTTTAGGCTCAATATTTACTACTCATTTTGTACCTACTATTACTAATCGTAAATTTCTTCCTCCTTATATCTCCCCGTCCGTACGTGATAGAAAACCCTTCTTCTTTCTTTTTTAATTTCTTTATTTCTTTTTCTTCTTCCTCCCTACTTCAACTTTCTCCTCCCCTCTTCCTTGCTTTGCTTAGATCGGCGCCGCCCCTGCACCACCGTGGGACGTCGCTCGTTGAGCGATAGAGGAGCGTGCGCCACCTCCTGCTCACTTCCAATGTCATACGTGACACCTAAACTCGAATCATCACATGGTTACCCATTTGCGAAAATAAAACTTAATTTGCTGGTTGCTTTGAAAAATAATGTTTTTTTCAACGTTTATCTCTTCAAAATATGGTGATAATTTTTTTTTCTTTTTAACCTCATAACCACAACAACGTAATCAAATCACACTTAAATACATAATGTATATAAGTCCTCCAACTATACCGCCTCATATTTTTTCTCACATAAATCATAATCAACTTAATTCTCAAAACATAACATTACCTAAGCTGGTCGTAACTAACAGACACTACAGCACAAAAAAGCAGCAACAACATGCCTCGAACTTGATGACCTTCTTCTTCTTGTAGAGATCATACCCTTTATACAAATCTGATATGGTTGTAAGGGTGAGACACCAATATATGGATTTACCACCATAACTAAATCGCGCACAAAGAAGGCACATACACACATATATGTCTATAACAACGTACTCATTCATATTATATCACATCGTTTATCAATGGGTTTCACACCCCAAACATCAACGTTGGAAAACTATGCATGAACACTTCAATACATCATCTAAACATTCATACCTAATCTCATGAGATATCTCCAACCTCGTAAACCTCGTGATGAGTTGATCGAGACTCAATTACCCACAGGCACGCCCATCGCACACTTTGTCCAACATCGTGGCATAATGATAACAATCTGAGATGGGGCCTCATTGTCCAAACCCTGGGCACAATGAGAACATCTTTGTATGATCTACCCCGCGCGCATGCAAGGTAATCCCTCGTTTAATCATGGCACGTCTGCCAAATGCATGCAAGAAAACATTTTGTTCTCAACACTTTTCTTTGTGCTATATCTTTATTGTCAAAGCTCTCAAAAGCTTACAACCCATCATCGTTTTAAACATCTAATGATCTCAAAATCATCATCGTTAAAACATGGAAGCTCTCAAAGCTTATGACTTAACATCGTTTAAAACATCTTTACAACTTTTATTAACAACACAAGACCTCAAAGTCAGGAGTGCTCAATCAAGGAAGCCCATAGACCTTGCAATGGGTCTTAGGTTCGTGGTAGTAGAAAACAACTTAAAACATTTTAACTTCTTTAAATATATACCCAATTTACAACACAACGAACCTTAATACCCGACGTCTCGGTTATTAAGTTCCATATCTTCGTACATCTTTTTACATCGTTTTACATCGTATTACATCTTTTACGTAGTATTACATCTTTTACATCTTTTACATCGTGTTATATCTTTTACATCGTATTACATCTTTTTACATCTTTTACATCGTATTACATCTTTTACATCTTTCTGATCGGGAAAAACAAATCCAAAATAGGATAACGTCATAAGAACACTAGTACCCCAACATCCCGGTTACTAAGTTCTATATCATCCTTTACATCATTAAGTAAAACTCATTTACCGAAAATTCTTTCTACTTGAAATTCATTTATAAAACATCAATTCATAAAAAATCCACTTTTCCTTTGGAAACACATTTTTTCCAAAATAACGTCAAATCATCAACAACTTCTTTTTTACTGAAACTTCAACTCTAATAAATCAATTCAGATTAAATCTCTTCTCAACATAAGTCTTGCTATTTTTAAACTCTTACAGTAAATAATTTGAAACTTGTTGTCGTTTAGCATTTTCAAAGAAACGTCTTTAAGTCAAACTTAGACATTTCTTCTAAAATAATTTTATTATATAATAAATAAGGTCTTTTCGAATATTAATTTCACAAAATCACTTTTTTATAATATTTCGGAATTTCATGTGTAAAAATTAGCAATACTAAAAAAATTTCACGGTTACGCTCTCACAGTGACTCATAAACTTCTTTTACACTAATAAATCATTAAAATAATAATATTTCTCAAAAATCATTATTTTTCCAAAATCATATTTTCCCTCCACTATTATATTCCAACATTCCCCCATAAAACGTTGAATATAACTTTCACAGCTTATTAAATCTTTTATCTCATTAATCGGTTGTGCACTGACCACTGTCAGGCCTCTCAAACAACATTCAACATTCAACATTCAACAACATCATCATAATTCTATCACCAGGTAGATCATGCATCATAACAACATAATATCCCTGCAGATAATTAAAAGCGGATCAATCACCCGATACACGAGATAACAACACATCATAAACAACATAAACAATTAATCACAACCCACATATAAATCATATAAGCCACACTAAAAGCAAATAGTTATCGATAAAATCCCTCAGGTAAGCTACCCTTACCTCTTGAAGACTCAAACTAACATTTTCAAACAATCTCCCGATTCGATCCGGTTTCCTCCATCGGCTTAAATCAGTTAACTCAGTTGTTTCCTTCAAACGAATTGCAACCAAAATAAATCAAATCAAACAACAACATACTTAGCTCATGAGGGTTAGGTTTCGGCCAACACAAGAACATAGGGTTAGGGTTTTAGTTTGATAAACCAACTTGGATTTATTAAGCATACATACTAATAGCTTGATTACTAAGATCATTAATGAAAACTTTGAACAAAACTCATCTAGTTCCAAGAACTAGGTTTCGGCCTTTATGAAACAAATAGGTTAGAGTTTGTTTTTGATCTTATGTATACTTGGATACAAGAACTATCAAGGTATTTGAAGATTGAATCATGAATCAAGACATGAAAATGAAACAAAACCTATGAACACAACATTGACCTAGGTTCGCGAAGTCCAGAAATTAGGAAAGAAATTTCTAATGATCTTATGCTTCTATATGATGAAAATATATATGGTTATAAGATCATAGCAATTGGTTTCATGTCAAAAGGAGTTTTCTAGAATTAGTTATGAATTTTTTGAAGTTAGCTTCACGAACTTTGAATCTTATGAAGAGCATGATGATCAAAGGCATAAACTCAAGAATCTTGTGAAGAGAAAAGCTTAGAATAGAAAGATTAAGAGATACTACCTCTTGATGATCAAAGAAAAGGATGATCTTGATGATGTTCTTCACAAATTTCTCATGGTGTTCTTGAGAAACTTAGAGAAGAAGATGAACATGATGAGGGTTTAGAACAGTTTTAGTAATTTGGGTATATCTCTCAACATACTTTTCTGCTTTGGATTATCTTTATGTCGTTGGAAAGAAGAGAGAAAGATGAACAACTTTCATGTTGAAAGTTTTTCTAGATTCAGAATAGAAAATGGTCAGAATCGCTAGGAAAAATCGACGAATTATGAACATTTATGAATGTTCTTGAAGTTCTTAAGTGAATTAGACATGTTGGGCCGTGGGTTTTGGGTAAGGTTTGGTCAAATTTTCCAATGGCATGGCTTGTAATTGTCATAAAAAGACAAGGGTAAAATGGTCATTTCATAGTAAAATTCACTTTGTCATAAATGCGCCATTATGGCCATTATGACACGGATAAGCTTGTCATAAATGCTCGTTAAGTCGGTCAAATCCATCATCTCAGCTACGTTGCCGACTCGGGTTTCATCCGGCGCGAGTTTTTCTTAGAGATATCTCGACGTATACGCCCGCAACAAATATAATATTTTAATTTTTTACCAAAATTTTCAAAACTTCCAGTATCGTAGCAAATACGATAAAAACATTTTTCCTCTCGTTCACGAATTAAAATTGGGTCTTCGAGCAATGAAACTTTTCTTGTCGGTGAAAACACAAAATGGCGGCCGGCTTCCGTCTCGAATTTTCAACCAAAAACTTCCCCACAACCTTATGAAAATAAGTATAACAAGGAAATGACCTTGGTTTATCCAAAATCATTTTCCAAGTCTCGGATAAAAAAAATATATTTTTATATATTTATTACCAGATATTACAAAGCAACGAAAATCGGGGTGTTACATTACTACCCCACGAAAAAAAAATTAGTCCTCTAAATTTTGAGACTCAAAACTAAACAGAATTTTGCAATCTCATCTGAAACTTAAGATTTTACATTGCCCTTCACATCACTTCATTCCTCTTATTCCATATTCCATAACACAATTCATTCTTACGTCATTTCTACCTATCCGTACTATCCTCAAAATTGCATCAGAGTCTATCACACTCGAAAAACAAAATCAAAACTTAATCACTTCTCTTGTCAACATGGTCCACCAGAAACCTTATTCCAATCATCTAACTCTAAATTTTATCATTAATATTAACAATGTCTTCACAACACCACACATTGATAAGCCGCTGGCTCATCTAGTTTTATGGCTAGTATGACCGTGGTTTTGTGCTAATTATATCTCATTTTTGCCCAAATTAGACTTGATTGCCCATCACGGCTTACCAGTGTCAAAGGTCACGGCTATGACAGTTTGGAATTTGAAGAGTCTTGCCTCGCGAATGACAAGCTCGCCTCTCGAGCTCGCCAAACACTGAAGATTGTTCATAATATTCGCCTCGCGAAGGTGTGCTCGCCTCGCGAGATCGCGGAATCCAGAAGCTGTATTTAAGTCTGTTTTAGGACAGAACAGGGAGTTTTTTGGATCATTTTTCTTTTCTTTTCTTTTCACAGTTGCGGCTGCAACATTAGAATTAGGGTTAATGCTTTGTTTTTCTTTTGTAATGGAGAACTAGTCTCCTTGATTAATCTACTGCGATTGGTTTCCATTTACGCTTGAGGTTTTGTAATTCCTGAACTTTATGCTATTCTCTTTCAATACTTGTTTTATATGTTCTGTTTGCTTAATTCAGAATCGTAAAGAATAGGTGTTGATTTATTTCGATGATTGTGTGTTCCTATACTTAATCGCGTTTGCTTAATTCGCGTGTGTTCAATCATGTTCACTTAGTTCATGAGTGCTTCACCCCGTTTGCTTAATTCGGGAATAGGAACATATGTCTCGTAGTATTGATTTCGCTTGTTAATTGATGCTACAATCGAAAAGAGAGTAAAATCCGCTTAGGGCATGGAATTATATGAACCGATGATAGTGGGAAACCGAGAACAGTAGGTTGATCGCTTTTAGCTATTTGATAGTTATTCTATTTGCATTACTTTATTGCTCTGTTTTTGCTTTGTTTTCTTTGTTTAATTTCAAATCCAAAACCCCCCAATTCTGACTTTTTCTGTTAACAACAACCCAACAGTCCTTGTGAGACGATACTCGAGTTGTCGCTCCCTAAACTACATTTTTACAAACCACTCACTTTTTGGCGCGTGCGCGAAAGCGCGACCAAAAATTGGCGTCGTTGCCGGGGACTCTTGTTGTTATTAACAGAAAATTAAATAAAAAAAACTCTTTGCTTTGAATTAGTTTTATCTGCTTTGTCCAGTTGTGAACCGTAGTGCTTCCCATGGATAATTATATGCAAGATTTTATGCCTAATGTTGATTATGAACCATGCATATATTATCCTAACTTTGATAGGCCACCACCATCCATATATTATCCTGACTTTAGTAAACCACAACCATGCATATGTTATCCTGACTTGGCTTGGAGTTATGAGTTTAGCAGTGATTTTGACATGATTGGAGTGAATGAGGAGCAACCTTTCTATCATAGCCAACATAGTGGAGGACAGGGCATCTTGGATGAGATAGCTTCTCTGGTGCAACAACAAATGACAGAATTCCAAGCAAGCCTTCAACAAATGGCAGAGCAAAATCAACGGATGGCAGAGCAAAATCTTGAATCCCAACAGAGGATAGAAGCTGATTTTCAGAAGATGGCCATTCAAATTGATCAAATTGTCTCCACCTCGGCTGCACTGCAAACTCCACATCCCCTTGAGGAACATACAGATTCACAAATAGTTGTTCTTGACAATACTTCCTCTGAGGATAATTTTGATAATGATGTCAAGAACACTTCTATTGATGAATTATGTGTTGAATCTCCGGATATTCATACCTTTCCTGATTCTATCTATTATACTTCATGTGTTGATTGTACTGACACTGCTTCATGTGTAGCATGTTTTGAAAGGTATGAAGAGGAAAACGTCCATATGGAGCAGGGAGACATATGAGGTTGAGGCCCCTGTTCGGCCAAGAAACATTCTCGAATTTCAACGAGAGGATGGAAGCAAGTCGGGAGGACATCCGCTTCCACGATGCTTGAGGATAATGAAGAACCTTTGGAATTAGATGCATGTGTTGAAAGTGATGGGGTGGATGAACTGTGTGCTGAATTTCTAGACATTCGAGGCCTTTCTTGATTCAGTTTATTGTACCATATGTCTTGTTGTACTAACACTAACCTTTGTGTGGTGTGTCTTGAGATTTCTGCAGGTTTAGCAGGTGATGGATTTGTTAGCACGGTGAATGAAGAACGTCAGAGAAGATGAAGCGGCACCAGAGACCCTCGCTACCTATTTGCCACATTCCCCTGTGGAACCATCGGTGATGGAGTTCAAGCCTCACGGATTTTGCACCATGGCCAGTCAAGAGGTTGAACCCCGATTTTATTGGGAGGACTTTGTTGAGAAAGATGTCATCTTTGACCCAAGAGGAAGTAAGAAGTCCCGCGCACTTGAAGGAGTTACCATAAGCGTCGAGTGCCCGCTCCCATACTTATCTTTGCATGCCATGGGATCCCTGGAAGATCATGTTGCAATTTGGGCATTGATAAGCCTCTGGCTTATCTAGTTTTATAACTAGATGGACCGTGGTTTTTGTGCAAATTATTCAAGTTCACTCTCGTTTTCGCCCAAATTTGCCTTGTTTTGTTCCTAAGTTGGACTTTGACTCGTTTTGCGTCTTTTGTGTAGTTTTTAGGTTATTTTGAATAGAATTACGCTTGTGGGTGCTTTTGTTGTTTTAGGTTAAATAAGTGAAGCTCCGGGAGTCAAGGAAAGTCAAGAAGCAGTGGAAAAAGCACTTCTGGAGACACTCGCCCCGCGAGTGTATGCTCGCCTCACGAGATTGAAGGTCAACAAAGCAGCAAAAGTCATCATTTCTGGATCGCCACGCGAGACTCTTCTCGCCCCGCGAATCATGAAGACCTGCAACACAGAGACCATCACGGCCAAGCCGTGATGAAGACCACGCCCGTGACAGTTTAAGGTTTGAAGTCTCGCCCCGCGAGAGTTTGAAGACCCTGGAAGTCAGAGACCATCACGGCCCGGCCGTGATGAAGGTCACGACCTAGAATTGAAGACTCGCCCCGCGAACACACTTTCGCCTCGCGAGAGTTCAAATTGAAAGCGCGCCAATTTTAATTCTCGCCTCGCGATAGGCTGCTCGCCTCGCGAACGAGCGCAGATCAGGAATCCTATTTAAAGGCTGTTTCAGATCAGAATTAGGGATCCAGTTTTTCCACTAGTTTAGATCAGTAGTTACGAATCATTTTCTCTTTGGAGCTGCGTCTCCCCTTTTCTTTTTATTTTACGATGGTGATTATGTCCGATTGTTTGTCTATGAGCATGAGGAACTAATCCCCTAAATCTGGGATCAATGAAGCCACCCATGGCAAGTGTAGTGTTCATGTGATGTATGTCTTTCTCCCCTTCTTTTAATTGATGTTTTCCGATTCTGAATTGAATGCTTGATCATATGTATTGCGTGATTAATCAGTTAAACGTGTTTGAGGCCGAACGGCGATTCGCGTTTTAGAACTTGAGTCGGGATCGCTAATTGAATATTGCAGGCAGTGAGTAGGATATTAGTGCAACCATATAGGGAACAAGAATTAACCAAATTCGAGATTAGGATTATGAGACCTAGTAAGTAATTAATCCAATCGTCGAATACGTCCTAATGAGCACGAGAGTGGATTTAGGAGAATTTAGGGGTCCCGGTTGACATTGTAATTGAACTTAGGGAGGAATTCATCATCACTTGGGTATGCATGTTGGGTAGGTGGATTTGTGACCTTGGACATTTTAATTTCAGATTTTTAGTTAATTAGTTTAATAGATTGTTAATTGAATTTCGATCCTATTCTCTCTTCTCTCTCTCAACCACCTCCTTCTGTAACTTGACCAAACGTATCGGATTTCCCGCGGATTAGTCGAATTGGTAGCCCAATCCCTGAGTTCGACCTCGGTAATTACTTACCGTGTTATTTTATTACTTGCGACGACCCGGTACACTTGCCGGCGACACCAACAAGTTTTTGGCGCCGTTGCCGGGGATTGGCACAACCAATTTTTCTGATTTTAGGGGAGTTTGATTATTTGGTTAAGTTATTTTTGTTCTTATTTTTATTTTTATTTTTATTATTTTATTTTTATTTTCTACTATCTCTCTACTTCTTTGATTCCACTTGGTCTTGCCTTGTTTTGTATACGAGGTACACGAAGGAATGCTTCTGGGTTGCGAATATTGTGATGGGAACCATGACACTTGGAGTTGTCCGTTCTACTTCCCTCAAGTATATGTGGAACCATGGCATAATGACAGCGTGCCCCAGAACAACTATCAGAGTCAGAATCAGTATTGGGGTGATATGAGTAGAGACCATCCGGATTTCGCTTGGAGTAATGCTGACGATAATCTAGCCTGGCAACCACAACCTCAACAAAATTGGCAACAACAACCTCAACAGAATGGTGAAGACAACCTTGGGAGTTGGCTTTTGAGAAGTTGAGTGCGACACTTGAGAAAGTGTCAATCAATACAAACGCAGCCATTGACAAGTTGGCAACTCATACAGGGATGGCACTTCAAAATCTAGAGATGCAGATTGCCCAACTCACAAAGCAACTAAATGAGTGTCCCCCAGAGACCTTCCCAGGAGATACCGAGAACCACCCTAAGAACCAATGCGATGCCACAACAACTAGAAGCAGTGGGGTGTTGGGATCTAACAGGGATGTAACTAGTTCTTAGGGAGTTGAGGAAGAACTACCACATGTTGAGGAAGAACAACCGGAGGAAGAGGAATTGACAAGCAACAAGGCCCCGGAACAACCACATGTTGAGAAAGAGCCACCTAAGGAAGAGGAGTTGGCAAAGGACAAGGCACCAGAGCAAGGGGTAGAGATCAAGATGAAGATAAAATGGCAGAGGATTTCACCATGCTTGCCAAGCAACCTGATTTTGATGCGTTAAATAACTATGTTGGCTTACATGCATGTGTGGACATGGGTAAGTTAGACCCTCCCACTTGTCTGGCACACTTCCTCGTGAAAACACAATTTGACCCGAGAGGAAGTGAGTTCATCATTGCGGAGGTCAAAGAAGTCTTCACACTCAGACTAGATGGAAGTATGGATAGAGTCATATTGCTGCTACGATCTCCACTCCAATTACCATTTGATCCGGGTGGAGGATTTGATATGATGAGCGTCCCTTGACCTCTGTACCACAGACTATGGGATCCAGGTGGATGCTTCTTAATAAGTCAAGCTCGGGACGTTAAACAAGCGCTACTTGGGAGTCAACCCAAGCTAGGTATCCCTCTCCTCTCCTAACTTTTGTTTTCTTTTTCTTTTTGTTTTTGTTTTTGTTGTCGCTCTTGAATAATTTGAGAAGATCAAGAGTTGTTGTATGAATGTCGTGTCGGCAAGCTTGTTGGATTTTAATTATACTTAGCATAGATTGATTGCATGAATTATTTTGACCATTGATGATTTCCCCCTAGGTTCTGAAAATAGAAAAGTTGATCCCCACTTAAAAATTGAAAATTGAACTTTGAGATTTATTGTGACTACTTGATTTATGATAAGTTTGGGGTGAGGGGGTGCACACACTAGGAATTGTATCTCGGTCAAACAATTTGCAAAATGTCCAGGTGAGGATTTGAGCCTCCAACTTTGTTTTTGATTGTGTGAATCATTGTTAAGTTGCACTTTCCCGAATTTGCTTGAATCTCTTCATGGTTTGCATGTTTATATGTTGCATCAAATGATTTAGGCAATTTTCTTTGAATTAACTACTTGGCCATAAATTGAACCAACCTTGATGAATGATCCCTAGTTAGCCACATTGAGCCTTGAAGCCTATTGTTCTTGATGACCTTACATTACAAGCCATTAACTCAAAAACCATGATTTTCCCCCATCCTAGGATTTAGGAGAGTATGGAATTTTAGCTTTGTGAGTGTTGTTGTGGAACTAAGTTTGGGGTGGCTACAAGTTCATGAATCATAATTGAGAAAAAGAAAAACGGAAGTAAGGGCCGAAGGCTTGAAAGAAAAAAAAATAAAAAAAATTGGGTGATAAAAAGCATTGAATATGTGCCAAAAAGGGCAAAGAAAAATAAATATAAAAAGGAAGAGGTGTGTAGCCACCAACTGCAAGGAAGAGAATAATATGAGAGTGAATTCAATTGTTGTGATATTAGTTTCATGCTCTCATTGATCCTAGGGACTTAGCCTCTATCCTTTGATTATCCTACCCTTAACCAGGCCCCATTACAACCTTTGAAAGACCTATTGATGTTGCATGCATGTTTTCGTGGGAACTATGTTTGAGATGAAAATCAAATTCATGGGAAGTGCTCTTAGAATGTGAAAGTGAGTGAAAAGTTGATAGCCTAGACAAACTTGAGCAAATGAGTGAAATACTAAATGCCCTTGTGAGGAAGGCAATTGTTTGAAATAAGTGATCTTCCTTTGTGTGTATCTTTGAGCCTCAACTTAGAGTAAAGATGGCATGAATGATAAATTCTCAATTGTTTAAAATAGATGAATGTGGGGATTACATTGATGAAAAAGGGGGGTAAATCAAAGAAGAAAAACTGTTTTGTAAAGTCGCATGAAATTTGTGCGAAATCGATTGATTCCTTTAGGCTTGCCAAGTCATGAGTGGTTTTTGAGTTTTAGCTTGCTTGGGGACAAGCAAGGTTTAAGTTTGGGGTGTTTGATAAGCCTCTGGCTTATCTAGTTTTATAACTAGATGGACCGTGGTTTTTGTGCAAATTATTCAAGTTCACTCTCGTTTTCGCCCAAATTTGCCTTGTTTTGTTCCTAAGTTGGACTTTGACTCGTTTTGCATCTTTTGTGTAGTTTTTAGGTTATTTTGAATAGAATTACGCTTGTGGGTGCTTTTGTTGTTTCAGGTTAAATAAGTGAAGCTCCGGGAGTCAAGGAAAGTCAAGAAGCAGTGGAAAAAGTACTTCTGGAGACACTCGCCCCGCGAGTGTATGCTCGCCTCGCGAGACTGAAGGTCAACAAAGCAGCAAAAGTCATCATTTCTGGATCGCCACGCGAGACTCTTCTCGCCCTGCGAATCATGAAGACCTGCAAGACAGAGACCATCACGGCCAAGCCGTGATGAAGACCACGCCCGTGACAGTTTAAGGTTTGAAGTCTCGCCCCGCGAGAAGCATCTCGCCCCGCGAGAGTTTGAAGACCCTGGAAGTCAGAGACCATCACGGCCCAGCCGTGATGAAGGTCACAGCCTAGAATTGAAGACTCGCCCCGCGAACACACTTTCGCCTCGCGAGAGTTCAAATTGAAAGCGCGCCAATTTTAATTCTCGCCTTGCGAGAGGCTGCTCGCCTCGCAAACGAGCGCAGATCAGGAATCCTATTTAAAGGCTGTTTCAGATCAGAATTAGGGATCCAGTTTTTCCACTAGTTTAGATCAGTAGTTACGAATCCTTTTCTCTTTGGAGCTGCGTCTCCCCTTTTCTTTTTATTTTACGATGGTGATTATGTTCGATTGTTTGTCTATGAGCATGAGGAACTAATCCCCTCGTCTGGGGGATCAATGAAGCCACCCATGGCAGTGTAGTGTTCACGTGATGTATGTCTTTCTCCCCTTCTTTTAATTGATGTTTTCCGATTCTGAATTGAATGCTTGATCATATGTATTGCGTGATTAATCAGTTAAACGTGTTTGAGGCCGAACGGCGATTCGCGTTTTAGAACTTGAGTCGGGATCGCTAATTGAATATTGCACGGCAGTGAGTAGGATATTAGTGCAACCATATAGGGAACAAGAATTAACCAAATTCGAGATTAGGATTATGAGACCTAGTAAGTAATTAATCCAATCGTCGAATACGTCCTAATGAGCACGAGAGTGGATTTAGGAGAATTTAGGGGTCCCGGTAGACATTGTAATTGAACTTAGGGAGGAATTCATCATCACTTGGGTATGCATGTTGGGTAGGTGGATTTGTGACCTTGGACATTTTAATTTCAGATTTTTAGTTATTTAGTTTAATAGATTGTTAATTGAATTTCGATCCTATTCTCTCTTCTCTCTCTCAACCACCTCCTTCTGTAACTTGACCAAACGTATCGGATTTCCCGCGGATTAGTCGAATTGGTAGCCCAATCCCTGAGTTCGACCTCGGTAATTACTTACCGTGTTATTTTATTACTTGCGACGACCCGGTACACTTGCCGGCGTCACAACAGGCATTCCGTGGCCGCTGTATCACAGACAGTGGGATCCTGGTGGAACCGTCTCCATGAGTTTTCTCTAAACCTTACTCTTTTTAATTGTTTTGCCTTGCTTTATTTTTGTTTTGTTTTCTTTTAGCTCCTGAATAATTTGAGAAGATCAGGAGTATGTGTGTTGAGTTTTGTGTCGGTGAGCTTGTTGGATTTTAATTGAATTTGCATAGATGGATTGCATGTTATGTGTTGACTGTTTTCCCCCTAGGTTTTGAAAATTGAAAATTTGATGCCCACTTGAAAAATTGAAAACTGAACTTTGAGATATTTTGTTATGATTGCATGATTTATGATAAGTTTGGGGTGAAGGGAAACACACACTAGGGATAGAATCTCGGTCAAACAATTTGCAAAAATGTCCAGGTGAGGATTTGAGCCTCCAGCATGTTTTTAACTGTGTGAATCACTTTTGAGCTGCACTTTCCCGAGTTTGCTTGAATCTCTTTATGATTTGCATGTTTATGTGTTTGCATCAAATGATTTAGGCATTTTCTTTGTAAATAACCACTTGGCCTAAACTGAACCATTCCTAATGCATGTTCCCTAGTTAGCCCCATTGAGCCTAATTAGCCTATTGCTTCTTGATAACCCTATGTTACAAGCCAAAATTCTGAAAAACCATGTTAACCCGATCTTAGGATTAGGAGAGCATGGAAGCTTAGCAAGAAAATGGTTGCAAGAAACTAAGTTTGGGGTGGCTACAAGGATGTGACATGTCATTCTGGGGTGAGAAAAAGAAAAAAAATAATAAAAAGGTTGGAGCCAAAGGGCAAAAAAAAAAAAAACAAAAGAGAGAGAAAAAAATATAAAAAAAGAGAAGGAAATAAAAGTGCAAAAAAATGTCAAAAAGGCTATTTGAAGGAAAAGACTGTAGTCACCCAAAGCAAAAAGAAAAATGGATAAAAGGAATCTGAGTGGAAATTCAAAGTGTAAAAAGTTTCATGCTCTCTTAGTTCCTAGGGACTTAAGCCTAGTACCTTTGTATATCCTACCCTTAGCCATGCCCCATTACAACCTTTAAAAGCCCCTTTGATGTTGCATGCATGTTTTCTGTGGGAACCATTTTGAGATGAAAATCAAATTTATGGGAAGTGTTCTTGAAAGGTGAATTGAGGGAAATGTTGATAACCTAGACAAACTGAGCGATTGAGTGAAACACTAAATGCCCTTTGTGAGGAAGGCGATTGTTTGAATTTGGTGATCTCCCTTTTGTGTGTAACTTGGATCCCTTGCTTAGATTAATGATTGTTTGAATGATGAAATTCTCAATGTTCAGAGTAAATGCATGTGGGGATTGCTTTGTTTGAAAGGGGGGAACATTGAAGGAAAAATTATTTTGTTGTAATTGCATGAAATTTGTGCAAAGTTGATTGAATCCTTAAGCTTGCCATGTCTTGAGTCTTTTTTAGTTTTTGAGTTTTAGTTTGCTTGGGGACAAGCAAAGTTTAAGTTTGGGATATTTTGATAAGTCGCTGGCTCATCTAGTTTTATGGCTAGTATGACCGTGGTTTTGTGCTAATTATATCTCATTTTCGCCCAAATTAGACTTGATTGTCTTTAAGCAACATTTTGAGTCTCTAAAGTATTTTTAGGTTAAATTAGCTGATTTAGAGTCGAATAAAGTATTTACTATTAATC
>JAUPTC010001285.1:0-26000 GCA_030762895.1 Sophora flavescens
TTTTCGGATTTTTCACTCATCCTGACCTTGTTGCCTTGCGCAGAGCATAACCAGAGCTACAGATATCGGATTTTGGTGATCTTGCTGTCCCATGAAAGATAAGGAAGAGACCAACAATTTCAGGTTTCAAAACAATTGTCAAATTATGCCAAAATCAAGGCTAAATTGGGTCCATAATTCTCTGGCGTGGATCAGTGTGCAGCCCATGATGTTCCTTCACTTAAATGGGCCTAACTTACTCATCTTAAGCCCAATTAAGGCATATCAAACCTTGTTGGAAAGCTTATCCAGAGTGAGACGGAAATTAGATAACTTTTACAATCTTTGTTTTTTCTTTTACAATATTGGGTTTAATTGCTAAACATTGTTAATTTTTGGATTTTTCACTCATCCTCACCTTGTTGCCTGGCGCAGAGCATAACTAGAGCTACAGATATCGGATTTTGGTGATCTTGATGTCCCTAGAAGGATAAGGAAGAGAACTTACAATTTCAGGTTTCACAAGAATTGTCAAATTAGGCCAAAACCAAGGCTAAATTGGGTCCCCGAGTTCTGGCATCTGGATCGGTGCGCGATCCATTATGTTCCTTCACTTAAATGGGCTTAACTTACTCATCTTACGCCCAATTAAGGCATATAATACCTTGGTGGAAAGCTTATTCAGAGGCCCTTAATTTGGTCAAGGGTTAGGTCAGGATTAATAAGCATAAATAGCAGTTTACAGCCGCACAAGCCAGAGAGAGACGGAAATTAGACAACTTTTACAATCATTGTTTTTACTTTTACATTATTGGGCTTAAATGCTAAACATTGTTAATTTTTGGATTTTTCACTCATCCTAACCTTGTTGCCTTGCGCAATGCATAACTATAGCTACAGATATCGGATTTTGGTGATTTTGCTGTCCCTAGAAAGATAAGGAAGAGACCTACAATTTCAGATTTCACAAGAATTGTCAAATTAGGCAAAAATCAAAGCTAAATTGGGTCCCGAGTTCTCTGGTGCGGATCAGTGCGCGGTCCATGATATTCCTTCACTTAAATGGGCCTAACTTACTCATCTTAAGACCAATTAAGGCATATAAACCTTGTTGGGAAGCTTATTCAGAGACCCATAATTTAGTCTAGGGTTAGGTCAGGATTAATAAGCATAAATAGCAGTTTACAGCCGCACAAGCCAGAGAGAGACGAAAATTAGACTCCTTTTACAATCCTTCTTTTTGCTTTTACATTATTGGGCTTAATTGATAAACATTGTTAATTTTCGGATTTTTTACCCACGCTGACCTTGTTTCCTTGCGCAGTGCATAACTAGAGCTACAGATATCGGATTTTGGTGATCTTGTTGTCCCTAGAAAGATAAGGAAGAGACCTACAATTTCAGGTTTCACAAGAATTTTCAAATTTGGCCAAAATCAAGGCTAAATTGGATCCCGAGTTCTCTGGCGCGGATCAGTGCGCAGTCCATGATGTTCCTTCACTTAAATGGGCCTAACATACACATCTTTAGCCCAATTAAGGCATATAATACCTTGTTGGAAACCTTATTCAGAGGCCCTTAATTTGGTCTAGGGTTAGGTCAGGATTAATAAGCATAAATAGTAGTTTACAGCCACACAATCCAGAGAGAGACGGAAATTAGTCAACTTTTACAATCATTGTTTTTGCTTTTACATTGTTGGTCTTAAATGGGCTTAATTGCTACACATTGTGAATTTTCGGATTTTTTACTCATCCTGACCTTGTTACCTTGCGCAGAGCATAACTAGAGGTACAAATATAGGGTTTTGGGGATCATGTTGTCCCTAGAAAGATAAGGAAGAGACCTACAATTTCAGGTGTCACAAGAAATGTCAAATTAGGCCAAAATCAAGGCTAAATTGGGTACCGGTTTCTCTAGCACGGATAACTGCGTAGTCCATGATGTTCCTTCACTTAAATGGGCCTAACTTACACATCTTACGCCCAATTAAGGTATATAATACCTTGTTGGAAAGCTTATTCAGAGGCCCTTAATTTGGTCTAGGTTAGGTAGGTTAATAAGCATAAATAACGATTCTGACCGTATGGCGTGAGAGAGACGGAAATTAGACAACTTTTATAATCATTGTTCTTTGCTTTTACATTATTATTGGGCTTAATTGCTAAACATTATTATTTTTCGGATTTTTCACTCATCCTGACCTTATTGCCTTGTACAGAGCATAACTAGAGCTACAGATATCAGATTTTGGTGATCTTGCTGTCCCTAGAAAGATAAGGAAGAGACCTACTATTTCAGGTTTCATAAGAATTGTCAAATTAGGCCAAAATCATGGCTAAATTGGGTCCCGAGTTCTCTGGCATGGATGAGTGCGCAGTTCATGATGTTCCTTCACTTAAATGGGTCTAACTTACTCATCTTAAGCCCAATTAAGGCATATGACACCTTGTTGGAAAGCTTATTCAGAGGCCCCTTAATTTGGTCTAGGGTTTAGGTCATGATTAATAAGCATAAATAGCAGTTTATGCCGCACAAGCCAGAGAGAGACCAAAATTAGACAACTTACAATCATTGTTTTGCTTTTACATTATTGGACTTAATTGGGCCTTAATTGCTAAACAATGTTAATTTTCGAATTTTTCACTCATCATGACCTTGTTGCCTTGCGCGAGCATAACTAGATCTACGGATATCATGATTTTGGTGATCTTGTTGTCCCTAGAAGGATAAGGAAGAGACCAACAATTTTATGTTTCACAAGAATTGTAAAATTAGTCCAAAATCAAGCCTAAATTGGGCCTCTAGTTCCCTGGCTCGGATCGATCATGTGATCCATGATGTTCCATCACTTAAATAAGCCTAACTTACTCTTCTTTAGCCCAATTAAGGCATATGATACCTTGTTGTAAAGCTTATTCGAGAGGCCTTTAATTTGGTCTAGGGTTTGGTCAGGATTAATAAGCATAAATAGCAGTTTACAGCCGCACAAGCCAGAGAGACGGACATTAGACAACTTTTACAATCATTGTTTTTGCTTTTTCATTTGATTGGGCTTAATTGCCAAACATTGTTAATTTTCGGATTTTTAGGACCTTGTTGCCTTGCGCGAGCGTAACTAGAGCTACATATATCGGATTTTGGTGATCTTGCTGTCCGTAGAAAGAATAGGAAGAGACCTACAATTTCGGTGTCCCAAAATTGTCAAATTAGGCCAAAATCAAGGCTAAATTGGGTCCGGTGTTCTCGGCATCGATTAGTGCATAGTCCATGATGTTCCTTCACTTAAATAGGCCTAACTTACTCATCTTAAGCCCAATTAAGGCACATGTGATGAGTGTGGTTTCACCTCATATTTCATTTACATTTTACATGCATTTTCATTTAGTTTAGGCATATTTAATTTGATTTTTGTTAGTTTTTACCTTGGAGCGGGTAAAGGCGGTTTCGTGATGTTGTTTTGCATAAATTAAAGATTAAATGCTCTGGATCAACCATGATGGAGCTTGGATGAAGATGGGGCTTGAAAAGTGAAGAAAATGAGCAAAGCCAGAACCCGTCACGATTTAGCCGTGATGCCCATCACGGCCGTGATCGAGCAAAGCGAAAAGAAAGGAAGGCAAAAGTCGGAGGCTGGTCACGGCCCTAGCCGTGATGCCCATCCACGGTAGTGACATGTCGGTGAACCGGACCCTCAGCAGGCGGGAAGCGATCACGGCCCTGGCCGTGATGAGCATCACCGGCCGTGATAGGCCAAAAATTGAAGAAACCCCCGAGGCGAGAATCCGTCACGGCCTCGCCGTGATGGCCATCACGTCCGTGATGCGCATTACTTGGATATGAAGCAACCGATTTGGATATAATTTGTGTTAGATTGGGATTAAAACTTCCCTAATCTATAAATAAGGCATCTAGGCGAGAGATTAAAGAGGACTTTTGCCTGCTACTCTTAGGCTATATTTTAGGATCTCTCTTCTTCTTCTTCCTTTTCTTCTCTTATTTCTGTTTTCATGTTATTTGTAATCCAAGCTTGTCATCACCATGACAAGGCTTGAGTAGTAGTTTAATTTCTAGGGATTGGGGATATGCCCGAGGTTTGTTTATGGCATTGAATTGATGTTATACCTTTGTTAATTTCGATTTTGCTTTAGATATGATTTCTAGTATTTTAATTACTTGTAAATGCAGTGCGCACTTATTTGCATGTCGTAGACATTCTAAGGAGGAACCACTAGTGCAATAAGTGCTTTTTACATCGATTAAAATTGATTTTTTACGTCGAATCATGCGGCGTAAAATCGGTGGCGTTAATAGTTAATTTGTTAACGTCAGTTGAGAACTGACGTTAAATATAAAACTATTAGCGTCAGTTCTTTACAACAACTGACGTTAGTTTTAACAAAATTAACGTCCGATTGTTTAAACAAGCCGGCGTTAAACATAAAAGCGTACTTGTCGGTTCTTTAACACAATTGGCGTTAATTTTGTTAAAACTAGCGTCGGTTGTTGTAAGAACCGGCGTTAATAGTTTTATATTTAGCGTCGGTTGTTTATTACAGCGAGCGTTAATAAGTGTCCTGTATATTTTATAAAAATACTATTAGCGTCGGTTGTTTGATACAACCGGCGTTAATAGATTTTTTTTAAATTCGGTTTTAAAATATCACTCCCCTCAGCTATCCCTGCATTCAGTAAATATCCCAGTAACACAGAATATCACACACATTACAGAATTGCAAAGGAAAAATGGAACAATGGGGTGACTTAAAACCAAAACCCATGTATAGGAAAAACATAACTAGCTACAAGTATATATATATAAATTTTAGTCTCCAATGTCTAAAAACAAAACTACCAATCTAAGGATATATATATACATGTTATTAATTAGTTTCTAAAGTCTAACAAAAAAACTATTCATCTAAGTAGTGCGGAGGTATCTTGTCAATTCCTTTTTCAGCCGCATACTTGAAGAAGAATTCAGCCAAGCGCATCCTCAAGTCTCTTAACTCATCTTCTTGAATAGGCGATTGGTCGTTAAATGCCTACACACGTTCAAATAATAACAATAACATCAATGCAAGTCATCTTTAAAACTATAATATATAATCTAACACGTTGTTTAAATATTACCTTATTCCATCCATCCGTAATAGATGTGGAGACTATGTTCAGCATATGAAGCATCACATAATAGCCATACGACCACACGTCAATTTGAAATCGAGACTACAAACAAAATTAATTTCAATGTCAGTTGAATATACATATAAATTAGTAATTATAATATTAATTATTTGATAAATAAACTACCAAACCTTGAGGATGGTCCATTGAGGATTTGCTTTAGCCTTAGAAGTCCTACTTCTCAGTTGGCGGAACTTATGCTACCCGCCTTGGTGCGCTATCATAAACAAATAATCATGTCAATTAACAAATTCATATATCATGTGTGTAATAAACTAAAAACAACTGATATTAAAACTTACATTAAATTTATGATTAGTTACTTACTTATTTACAGCATCCACCACCTGCTGTGGCGACTGTTGGTGGAGAGAGCATAAGAATATGACTTTATGACTAGGCGGGTGAAATGCGAACAAGCGCAATGATTTTTCATACGGTAGGGAGCCGGATATAATTCTTTCCGATTGTATCCCAACAAGTTCCCTATGTATTTACTCAATCCATCGCCATCAAAGAATTGGGGGCGGAAGGGTGCGGATCTAAGAAGCGTAAACTAATGCAAGCTACTTATCAAGTGAAGGCGATGGAGATACCTAAGATATGAAAAGGTGTGGATGTTAATTACATAATATATATATTGAAATTAAAATAAATTATTAAATGGAAAAATACCAAAAAATAAATAAGTTATAAAATTAAAATTAACTTACGTGCACCGAGACTAAAGCGTACTGCCATCCGGACGCTATTTCTACGGGCGGTCAGAGATGCGTCATCACAGAAGGAAAATATCCTCTGTTGATCCGGGCGTGCCACCCATCCATCGTGCTCCAATGGACATTCAAAAATATCAACGCATAATCCTCACCAAGTGAGAACAAGCGAGTGACGGGTGCGGTGTGGCGACAAGCGTCGGCGTCGACTTGGCCTTCAATTTAGGAAAAATAAAATAGAAAAGTTGTTGATAATTAAAAAAACACAAGTAATTATTTGACTAATTTGGACATTAATAATGAATACATACCTTTGTTAACATTTCGAGCTCACGTCGTTTGGAGTCCAACTCAAGCTCACGCCTTTTCATTTCCAACTCATGCTCGTGGCGTTGGAGTTCCAACTCCAGCTCCCTAGCTGCCAACTCATCGTCCTCCACATGTGCCCTACTATAACTCTCTTTTGTGCTCACATGTTAAGGGTTGGCATGCCCTGCGGTGTCCTGGGATGAGCCGAGCGGAGGAAGGCTCTCAGCAGCGCTGCTTGAATTCAGGTTGGATATTAAGCTTTGCATCGGATGTGTTGTAATAGCAGGGTTGGACATGAGGTGCTGTGTAATGTCATCCAAAATTGATGCTTCATCGACCACCCGCTTTCGTGAAGCAGACTTACCATAATATCCTTTGATGGTCACGCTCCCAGGAACACCGATAACCCAACCAGGATGGTCTTTCTTGCCTAGAGCAGTCATCAAGACGTTTCACCGTCCAGAAGGGATGAATGAGCCCTGGGAGGATTGTGCTTTAAGATCCATCTACAATGAAAAAATGAAAAAACGTGCAACTGAAAAGTGTTAAAAATATCTATACAAATATCAATTGAAATGAAGTTAATTATATACTTACAATATTATCTACCACTTCGCGAGTGGCATCAACTTTAAAAGATCCCGTCTTTGTCATGCGGCCGGCTAACCAGACATCCTCGCGGTCGATGTTCGACGGAGGACTTAATGGTGTGCCCTCAGGCACCTCTCCTATTTCAATCCTAGCAGAGTGCTCTTCCTGCTTCGCCCTCGGCCTATCCACCATCATATGCTCGATCCGAGTCTGGTACCCACCCTGATTTTGCCGACCCTTATCCGCCTTAGCCTATTCAAACAAAAACACATAATTAAATACAGTTAAATGATCTATACGAAGCATACAAAATTAACTTAATCAACCAACCTGAAATTCTCCATCCTGTCGACTCTTAGCAAACATATCCCAAGTATCACAGTCAATCCCGAGGATAATCGAGAACATTTTATCAACCCGCTTCTTCCCGGATACATAGTGCACTGGTAAGATCATGCTTGAACCCATTCCAACGCTTTGATGCCATTTTCATACATTTATGATGATGATCCTCGTCATTTGGCATAGTCCAAGCTACCTACACATTAAATACATAACAACTAGATGGATTATAACTCGGATAATTATCTAATAATGTAAATCAAACGAATGTAAAGGTAAAATACCGTGATAGCCTCCCAAATCTGATCCTTAACGTTCTGTGAAACGTCATTCCAATGGTTGTAGTTGATGCTTACGTGATGCTTCGCTTGTAGAAACACCCACTTATTAAATTCTTTAGCACGGGGCCTGGGCATTTAGATTAGCATCAAAGGACACCTCAAGCTTCTGTTCGCTTTGCCTTTCCTTCTCTAGTTTCTTCAACGACGTGGCTCCTCTACCCCGTTTCCTATGAGCTTGTGATGTCTGTATGGACAAAAAAAAAAAGATAAAATAGAGGGTTGTAACATTATAAACTTACATTAAAAAGAAGGACTAAAGATAGTATATAACATGTAAACTTACACTAGAATCAGGCGTAGGCGCGATCGGGTCTTGCGTAGGCCCCACAGTGTCCTCCCGTGCATGTGGGCTATCACAGTGATCCATATGTATGCCTGTTCAGAAACAATATATATTTATTAACATAGGTTATAACTCAAAATAAATACGAAGTATAAATAAACATAAATGTATACTAAGTTTAAACTACCTATATCAATATCCCTTCGTGATGATCATCACGAGTGGCATGTACCTCGTCCACTATGTCTCCTCGATTATAGTAGGCATGTTTGTTGAAAAAGAAAGAGTCTCGGGAATATCAAGATTTGAATCTTGATTTTCATCACTACCATTATACATGCTTTTTCCTTGGAGAACCACGGACAACCTTTTTGTTAGAAGGATCGGTGATGTAGAACACTTGTTTTGCTTGGGAAGCCATTATGAAGGCTCATTTATATGACCCTAACTTGTTGAGGTCTACCAATGTGAACCCCAATTCGTCGGTTTGTACACCACCGTTACTATCAACCCACTTACATTTAAAAACGGCACCGTAAGCTTAGTGTAATCGAGCACCCAAATATCTTCAATATATCCAAAGTAAGGTGTTGGTGCTTTTAACGGGTTTTGTGTCCTTTGCACTAGAGAAGTGCATTGCTTGACCCACGATCATAACCCCACTATTTTGCATGGTACTCTTTGTTATCTTGTTAGTTGTATAAAAGGAAAAGTTATTTATGTCGTATCGCTCCAACATATGGCGTTGAAGCTAGGCCCGCGTGCTAGCCATCTTTACGTCATCGAAGCGATACTACCATCCTTAAGCATTTCTTCCTTGAACCATGGTAAGAAAGTCTTGTTATGCTTGTTCAACAACCACCTTTACGCTCGTTCGAGGTTTTCTTGATTGACTTTTCTTTTATGTTCAAATAAGAAAAGTTGAACACAATCGATGTTGTTCAATACATACAAATGTGCTTGAAGCACTTCTCTCGACCCTTGCTATTAATTCTTAAGCCATGAGTACCCTTACCTTGACATCGATCTCATCATGCAGAGGCTTAGGAACCCCTATAGGATCAGGTGTTATGAAGGTAGTCAAGACAAAACTCAATAGCCTTACGCGACATACCTTTGAACAATAGATGCTTCCAGGGACGATGAGGATTCTTCACGTACCCTTTCAAGATCTTCATGTAGCACTCATTGGGTACATCCATCTCGGAAAAACCGACCCACATAATCTAATCTCCCTCACCAAATGAACAATTAAGTGAACCATTATGTCGAAAAAGGAAGGAGGAAAATACATCTCGATTGGCACAAGATTGTAGTAGCCTCGACTTCCAAGTCATCCAACATACGGGGGTCAACGACTTTGCTACATATAGAATTGAAGAATGAGCCAACCGAGTAATGGCATGTCTCACCTTTTTTGGAGCAATACCACGAATAGCAAGGGCCGAAGTTGTTGCATCAAGATGTGACAATCATGAGACTTTAAGCCAACCAATTTAAGATCACTAGAGACAAGCCTCTTCATATTTGAAGAGTAACCATGTGGAACTTTGATGCCACTGAAGACACACATGAAACTTTGTCTCTCTTTTTTTTTGACAAAGTATGACATCTTTGGCGGCAAATAAGTCCTCTTACCATCCTCGACAAGCTGGAGCTAACTGCTCCTCGTATACCCAGCATGCTTGAGGTCGAGGCGAGCATTGACACCATCCTTTGTCTTGCCTGAATGTTGAGAAGCATCCCGATCACACTATCACATACATTTTTCTTCACATGCATCACATCAATGCGATTGTCGACATCAAGCTTGCGCCGAGTATGGAAGATCAAAGAATATCGACCTCTTCTTCCATATGTTTTTCTCAGTGGCTTTACCTTTATTTTGGACTTGCCAAATATAACATCGATGCCCTTTACCCTCCGATAAACCTGCTCTCCAATTAAGGCCGTAGGAGCTTCTTACGTCTTTTGGCATCCATTAAAAGCTTTTTTCATCTTACGATATGGGTGATCACGTCTAAGAAATCTCCAGATGCCCAAGGTAAACCGTCTTCTTTCCATGATGCAGCGAGTGTAGCATGTGCCTTCTTCACATATAGGGCATGCTTTATGCCCCTTGACACCTTATGCCGGACAAGTTCACCAGTATCTTTGGAAAGTCGTTGATGGTGAAAAATAACATGGCACGAAGCTTGAAAGTCTCATGAGAATACCCATCAACTACATCAACACCTTCCACCCACAGCGTTTTCAAGTCTTCAATCAAGGGACTTAGATAAACATCTAAGTCATTTCCCGGTTGCTTTGGGCCTAGAAATCATCATAGACAACATCATGTATTTGCGCTTCATGCCTGACCAAGGGGAAGGTTGTAAATTATCAGCGAGAACAGGCCATGAACTATGAATACTACTCATGTTACCATAAGGATTCATTCCATCAGTAGCAAGTCCAAGCCTTAGGTTTCTTGGCTCATCGGCGAAATCCAGGAAACATGGTATCAATATTCTTCCATTGCATAGAATCGGCGGGATGCGAACCTTTCCATCACGTTTCCTCTCATCATTATGCCATCTAAGATTCTTCGCATCTTTCGCATTGGCAAACAATCGCTTGAACCTTGGAATTATTGGAAGATACCCGACACCTTCGGGGAGGACCCCTTTTCTCACATCATCAAGATCATCATCATCATCATCACCAACCTTAACTTTGTATCGTGATAACCCACATTTGGGGCAATCGTGATTGTCTTCATGAACACCGGTGTACAATGTCGCAATCATTGGGGCATGCATGTATCTTCTTATACTCCATCCCCATCGGACACAATACCTTCTCGGCCTAATAGTTACGGTCGGGCAATGTGTTGTCCTCCGGAAGCAAGTCTTTCAACACTTCAAGCAATTAGTGAAGCTTTTATCGGTCCAACCATTTCTCGCCTTCCCACAAACCAATTTTAGCACCGTGAACAATGAGTGTATGAGTAGTACACCCTGGATATAAAGGCTTATCGCATCACCTCACAACCTATCATACACATGAGCTCGATGAAAAGATTCTTGTCAATATCAAGGATCATGTCCTCTACTCGATCATCCTCCATATCTACGTCAACGTCCTCACTTTGGGAGACAACTTGCCGTACTACTCAACAACACATCACCATGCCATATCCATCTTGTATAACTCAAGCAAATCCACTTCACAAATCAAATGAGTATGTATATCCTTCATAGTAAATTTCCTCGTATTCAAACACTTGACACAAGGACAACAGAACATTCCATTACTATTAGGAACATTCCTTTGAGCAAATTCTATAAATTCTCCCACCCCCTTCGAATACTCAGCACTAGTAAACACAAACTATCCAACTACGATCCATAACTAGATAGGTTACGTAGATATACAAAACATACATCAATATAAGGACAATACGGGAGATTGAAAACTAGTTTTTGAAGATTGCCAAGAACTGGTCACGGCCTGGCGAGAGATGTCCATCATGGCCGTAACGTGCCAGCCCGAAATAGACCCTCCGCAGCGAAGCTGTTCACGTCCTGGCCGTGATGAGCATCAGCGGTAGTGGGCAGACCAGCACAGAGCAACATGCACTCAAAACCAAAAATACGGACATTCCAAACAACTCAAACTCACGGTTTCAAGTTTCAACTACTAAGACTACAGTTTCAACATACCTCAAAACCAAAAATAAAAAAATGCGCCTAACGACTCACCAGAAATAGGTGCTCGCGTGGTGGTGGGGGGAGGAGCTCAGTGGTAGCCAACGTTCGATGTGGTTGCTGAGAGCGGAGGGACAAGGAGAGTTAGTGCGAGAAGGGTAAAAGAGAGATGTCAAGTTAGTGCAAAGAATGAGCGGGAAAGACGAGTTAGGGGTTAAGAGTGTACCTCACGGTGGTGGCGAAGAAGCCCTCGCGGTGGTTGCGGTGGAGATGAGCTCGTGATTAGGGGCGGAGTGAGTGAGTGAGTGAGAGAGGTGAGAGTTGAGAGTGAGTGAGCGTGATGAAAAGAGAAGAACGAGGCGTACGGAGCGCGAAGTGCGGAAGGCGTGCGGGTGTAAGCGTTATAATCAAAAACCAAAAATAAAACAACATTTTCGTCGATTGTTTGTAACAAGCCGGCGTTAAATATCATTTATTTAACGTCGATTGTCTTAAACAAGCCGGCGTTAAAAGCTCGATTCACGACCTTAAAAATAAATATTTTTATTTTTAAAAAAGCGTCAGTTGTTACAAATAAATAACGTTAAAAGTCATTGTTTAACGTCAGTTGTATACAAATCTGACGTTAAAAATAAATATTTTTTATTTTGACAACACTTTTAACGTCCGTTGTATTAAACAAGCGGCGTTAAATGTGTTACTGCAAAAACATTCATTCCTTTGACCTTGTGCTTCTTACCCATGACTCCTGTGCTACTTACCCTTGCACATTGTAAACTAATCCTCTTAATGAGCATTAAGTTTATAGATCGAGTTTTCAAGAAAATCGGCTAGTCTCTCTCTCTATATAAAGTACCATTCTTACGTATCGATCTGTAATACACCCCTCTTATTTTCCTCTATATTTCGTGTGTTTTCTATTCCTTCCCAAAATGGCTCAGAGACTTTTTTATTTCTTCCCTATACCTAGACTTAAAGGTCTCTGTCTTAATGGTCAAAAAACTTAGAGGTTGAGTAAATCACGTTACATGGATGGTAAGGGTGAGTAAGTCACGTTATGTGATTCCCTCACTTTATTTCATCCCAGTCATCCCTTTCACTCTGCTTTGGCAGCAAGTGACTATGGATTCAAGATGATGCATCAAGGAATTCCGGTGAAGGAGGTGATGCAAAGATACCTTTCACTTTGCTTTATTTGCTAGATGCATCCCTTAATTGGAGTTTATGAGGCCAGGACAGAGAAGAATAAATGATGTTTATCGAAGAATATACTAATATATATTTTATGGCTAAGTTGCATAAAAATGTTATCTTTTAATCATGTAATTGTAACTTATGCATAGCTTCAATGAGATACGATTTGATTATACATATATAAGTTTTTTTATGTTAAATGTTTATTTATTTTAATTTGCAAAAGAATTTGATTACTAATTCAAGCTAATTAATTAAGATTAAAAATAAACTTGTTTAAAAAAAGTTTAGAAATAAGCTGCACTATATGGAGTGACCTGCGTTAAGGGAGAAAAAGGGCATTTCAGATAGGGATATATGATTATTACGTCGGCTATTTATTTAGCGGAGTAAAAAAGTAAACTTTTAATGTCGGTTGTATAAACAAGCGGCGTTAAAAATATTTAAGGAGACAAAGGGCATAGGGATATAGGATTATTTACGTCGGCTATTTATTTATTAGAAGTAAAAATCAAACTTTTAACGTCAGTTTTATAAACAAGCTGACGTTAAAAATAAATATTTTTATTTTAAAAACACTTTTAACGTCGGTTGTATTAAACAAGCGCGTTAAAAGTGTATAAAATTCTGCAAAAACATTCATTCTTTTGACTCTTTGTGCTCTTACCCATGCACCTTGTAACTTCATCATCTTAATGAGCATTAAGTTTATAGATCAGTTTTCAAGAAAATGCACGAGTCTCTATTCTCTCTATATAAATTGCCGGTCTTCTGTATCGATGCATAATACACCCTCTTCTTTTCCTCTATGTTTCGTGCGTTTTCTATTCCTTCCCAAAATGGCTCAGAGACTTTTTTTATTTCTTCCTATACTTAGACTTAAAGGTCTCTGTCTTAATGGTCAAAAAACTTGAGGTTGAGTAAATCACGTTACATGGATGGTAAGGGTGAGTAAGTCACGTTATGTGATTCCCTCACTTTATTTCATCCCAGTCATCCCTTTCACTCTGTTTTGGCAGCAAGTGACTGTGGATTCAAGATGATGCATCAAGGAATTCCAGTGAAGGAGGTGATGCAAAGATACCTTTCACTTTGCTTTTTTTGCTAGATGCAACCCTTAATTGGGTTTTCGAGGACGGGAGTGAGAAGAATAAATGATGTTGATCGAAGCAGATACTTTTTTATATTTTAGGGCTATGTTGCAGAAATTTGTTATCTTTTAATCATGTAATTGTAACTTATGCATCGCTTCAATGAGATACGATTTGATTATACATATATAACTTGTTTTATGTTAAATGTTTATTTATTTTAATTTGCAAAAGAATTTGATTACTAATTCAAGCTAATTAATTAAGATTAAAAATAAACTTGTTTAAAAAAAAGTTTAGAAATAAACTGCACTATATGGAGTGACCTGCGTTAAGGGAGACAAAAGGGCATTTCAGATAGGGATATATGATTATTTACGTCGGCTATTTATTTAACTGAAGTAAAAAGTAAACTTTTAACGTCAGTTGTATAAACAACTGGCGTTAAAAATATTTAAGGGAGACAAAAGGGCATAGGGATATAGGATTATTTACGTCAGCTATTTATTTAACTGAAGTAAAAATCAAACTTTTAACGTCAGTTTATAAACAAGCGGCGTTAAAAATAAATATTTTTATTTTAAAAACACTTTTAACGTCGGTTGTATTAAACAAGTGGCGTTAAAAGTGTATAAATACTGCAAAAACATTCATTCTTTTGACTCTTGTGCTACTTACCCATGCACCTTGTAACTTCATCCTCTTAATGAGCATTAAGTTTATAGATCAGTTTTCAAGAAAATCGAGAGTCTCTATTCTCTCCATATAAATTGTGAGTCTTATGTATCGATCTGTAATACACCCTCTTCTTTTCCTCTATGTTTCGTGCGTTTTCTATTCCTTCCCAAAATGGCTCAAGAGACTTTTTTTATTTCTTCCTATACCTAGACTTAAAGGTCTTTGTCTTAATGGTCAAAAACTTACGAGGTTGAGTAAATCACGTTACATGGATGGTAAGGGTGAGTAAGTCACGTTATGTGATTCCCTCACTTTATTTCATCCCGGTCATCCCTTTCACTCTGCTTTGGCGGCAAGTATTTGTGGATTCAAGATAATGCATCAAGGAATTCCGGTGAAGGAGGTGATGCAAAGATACCTTTCACTTTGCTTTCTTTGCTGCTAGATGCATCCCTTAATTGGAGTTTACGAGGACGGGGTGAGAAGAATAAATGATGTTGATCGAAGCAGATACTTTTTTATATTTTAGGGCTATGTTGCAGAAATTTGTTATCTTTTAATCATGTAATTGTAACTTATGCATCGCTTCAATGAGATACGATTTGATTATACATATATAACTTGTTTTATGTTAAATGTTTATTTATTTTAATTTGCAAAAGAATTTGATTACTAATTCAAGCTAATTAATTAAGATTAAAAATAAAATTGTTTAAAAAAAGTTTAGAAATAAAGCGCACTATATGGAGTGACTGCGTTAAGGGGAGACAAAAGGGCATTTGAGATAGGGATATATGATTATTTACGTCAGCTATTTATTTAAGCTGAAGTAAAAAGCAAACTTTTAAAAGTCGATTGTATAAACAAGCGGCGTTAAAAATATTTAAGGGAGGCAAAGGGCATAGGGATATAGGATTATTTACGTCGCTATTTATTTAAAGCAGTAAAAATCAAACTTTTAACGTCGATTTTATAAACAAGTGGCGTTAAAAATAAATATTTTTATTTTAAAAACACTTTTAACGTCGAGTTGTATTAAACAAGCGGCGTTAAAAAATGTATAAGATATATGCAAAAACATTCATTATTTTGACCTCTTGTGCTATTTACCCATGCACCTTGTAACTTCATCCTCTTAATGAGCATTACGTTTATAGATCAGTTTTCAAGAAAATACGAGAGTCTCTATTCTCTCTATATAAATTGCAGTCTACGTATCGATCTGTAATACACCTCTTCTTTTCCTCTATATTTAGTGCATTTTCTATTCCTTCACAAAATGGCTCTGAGACTTTTGTTATTTCTTCTGTACCTAGACTTAAAGATCTACTGTCTTAATAAACTTACGAGGTTGAGTAAATCACGTTACATGGATGGTAAGGTTGGGTGACTCTCCTAATGTGACTCCCTCACTTTATTTCCTCCCTCTCGCTTTCCTGACATGTGGCTTTGTGGATAAAGCATATGGAGCATAAGGAATTCAAGTGAGGGAGGTGATCTAAAGATCCATTTCATCACTTTGCTTTGCACTAGTGATTGTGGATAAAACAGATGGAGCATCAAGGAATTCAAGTGAGGGAGGAGATGCATTCATTGGAATTTACGAGGGACGGAGGTGAGAAGAAAATGATGTTGAAGCGAGAAACTTTTTTATATTTTATGGTTATCTTGTAGAAATTTTTTATCTTTTAATCATGTAATTGTAACTTATGAAGTTATGAATCGCTTCGATGAGATACGATTTGATTATACATATAATTTGTTTTAGGTTAAGTGTTTATTTATTTTAATTTGCACAAGAATTTGTTTACTAATTCAAGCTAATTAATTAAGATTAAAAATAAACTTGTTTAAAAAAAAGTTTAGAAATAAACTGCTCTATATATATGGATTGACCTGTGTTAATAGTGAGCAGGGCATTTGGATAGTGATATAGGATTATTTACATCAGCTATTTATTTAAGCGAAGTAAAAATCACACTTTTTAATGTCGGTTGTATAAAAGCGGCGTTAAAAGTGTATTGAGAATAGGGATATAGGATTATTTCGTCAGTTATTTGTTTAAGCTGAAGTAAAAAATCACCTTTGTTAACGTCGGTTGTATAAAAAGCGGCGTTAAAAATAAATATTTTTAATTTTAAAAACACTTTTAACGTCGGTTGTATTAAACAAGCCGGCGTTAAAAGATCTCAAACATTCATTCCTTTGACTCTTTGTGCTACTTACCCATGCACCTTGTAAACTAATCCTCTTAATGAGCATTAAGTTTATAGATCGAGTTTTCAAGAAAATCGGAGAGTCTCTATTCTCTATATAAATTAAGTACCATTCTTAAGTATCGATCATGTCTGACCTCTTCTTTTCCTCTATATTTCGTGCGTTTTCTATTCCTTCACAAAATGGCTCTGAGACTTTTGTTATTTCTTCATATACCTAGACTTAAAGGGTCTGTCTTAATAATGGTCAAAAACTTCCGAGGTTGAGTAAATCACGTTACATGGATGGTAAGGTTGAGTAAATCACGTAATGTGATTCCCTCACCTTATTTCATCTCATTCGTCCCCCTCACTCTTTGCTTTGCTGCAAGTATTTGTGGCTTGAGATGGAGCATCAAGGAATTCAAGTAAGGAGGAGATGCATCCATTGGAGTTTACGAGGGACGAGGTGAGAAGAAAATGTTGTTGAAGCAGAAACTTTTTTATATTTTAGGGCTATGTTGCGAAATTTTTATCTTTTAATCATGTAATTGTAACTTATGAATCGCTTCAATGAGATACGATTTGATTATACATATAACTTGTTTTATGTTAAGTGTTTATTTATTTTAATTTGCATAAGAATTTGTTTACTAATTCAAGCTAATTAATTAACATTAAAAATAAACTTGTTTAAAAAAAGGTTTAGAAATAAACTGCCCTATATATATGGAGTGACTGCGTTAAGGGTGACAAGGGCATGATATAGGATTATTTACGTCGACTATTTATTGACTGAAGTAAAAATCAACCTTTTAGCGTCGATTGTATAAACAAATGGCGTTAAAAATAAATATTTTTATTTTAAAAACAATTTTAACGTCAGGTTGTTGAAAACAAGCCGATGTTAAAAGTGTATAAGTTTCTGCAAAAACATTCTTCCTTTGACTCTTTGTGCTACTTACCCATGCACCTTGTAACTTAATCCTCTTAATGAGCATTAAGTCCATAGATCGGTTTTCAAGAAAATCAGAATATGGCTCCTATAAATCGGTTACTTAATTACCACGCTTAGTAACTTCATCCCTAACTCCTATAAATAGCTTCTTTCCATCCTTTTAATTTTACGCTTCACAATATGGCTCTGCCATGAGATTAACTTCATCACTCTTTCTTCCTATTCCTAGATTGAAAGATCTTTGTCTTAATGGTCAAACAACACGAGGTTGTGTAAATCACATAACATGGGTGATATGGTTGTGTAAATCACATAATGTTAGTTGCTCACCTTATCATCCTTAGGAGAATCGGCTCTTGCGGTTCCAAAACCTCGGCTTTGGAAGCAAGTGGCTGTTCCAAGACCATTCTTTGAAACAGGTCGAGTTCACCCTTACTCAGCTAGCTCTGGAAAACTCGGTCACTCGACTCTCTTCTCTTGCTCACTAGTGAAGGAGGCGAAGCCTCAACAAATGTTTAGGATTTTAAATCCTTTCAATGTAACTTTTTATAGGATTTTAAACCCTTTCAATCTTACTGTGTCGGTCGTATTACACTTCATGAATGAGATCCGGTTTGGGTTATTGATTCAACTTATACTTAGCACATATATTTTAGTTTTCAAAACAGAAACACCAAACATCAAAGCAAGTGAAACTGAAACTTTGAGGAAGGCAATGCGGAAGGGCACGAATACTAGCTAAAAAAATTATTAAAATAACCTTTAACGTCATTGATGAAAGAGCAGGCGTTAAAAGTAAGTGACTCACTTTTACGGTCGATTTATTGAGCCCGGCGTTAAAAGTGTCACTTAACTTTTAACGTCGATCCTTACAACAGCGGCGTTAAAATTGAATTAATGAAGTCGATATTTACAAAGCTATCACCGCCTCCTTTTTAACGTCTAGCTTTTGGTTAGCGGCGTAAACCTTTCGATCTAATGTATATTTTCCACTAGTGAACCTAGCGGTGAACTTAGGTGTCGGATCTATAGAATCGGACTTGGGAGTGAAATCACGAGTTAGAAAGCCGTCCTTCGAGGATTAACGAATTGTCACAAAGCGTAAAGGGTCCAATCTGATCGACTACCACAGGAGTAGGGTTGGTTCAATTGGGCGCGGTTTTTGTAACCGAGAGAGGAGCTTAAACTATTTGTGGATAAATTCGCCTTCAAGGCAATTTCGATAATTAACAAGGGTTAATCGGTTTAGTAACATAAGCGATCTTGTTGGTAACCCAAATTCCTAGGAATCCATTTAGAATACGAAAAACCATAAATTGATTTACTATGTTTTACTTGATTGCATTCCTTATTTGATTTACTAAGTATCTCTTATTTCAAATATCAAAACCTTTTCAAAAATCTCTTTACAAAGTCCAATTTTATCATTTAACAATTAATTGCGTTCGAGATCACGGTCTGCGTGGGATCGATATCTTTTTATTACTTGGCGACAATCCGGTACACTTGCGAGAATACGCGACGTCTTGACGATACGACATCAATACGATACCTTGTTGGAAAGCTTATTGAGAGGCCCTTAATTTGGTCTAGGGTTAGGTCGGGATTAATAAGCATAAATAGCAGAGTTCTGACGCCGCAAGCCAGAGAGGCGGAAACTAGACAACTTTTTTACAATCATTGTTTTTGCTTTTACATTATTGGGCTTAATTGCTAAGCGTTGTTAATTTTCGTATTTTTCACTCATCCCGACCTTGTTGCCTTGCGCGGAGCATAACTAGAGCTACAGATGATTCGAATTTTGGTGATCTTGTTGTCCCTAGAAAGATAAGGAAGAGACCTACAATTTCAGGTTTCACAATAATTGTCAAATTAGATCAAAATCAAGGCTAAATTGGGTCCCAGAGTTCTCACCGCCCCGGATCGGTGCTCGATCCATGATGTTCCTTCACTTAAATGGGCCTCAGCTTAGTCATCTTAAGCCCAATTAAGGCATATGATACCTTGTTGGAAAGCTTATTCAGAGGCCCTTAATTTGGTCTAGGAGTTGGAGGTCATGATTAATAAGCATAAATAACAGTTTACAGCCGCACAAGCCAGAGAGAGCGGAAATTAGACAACTTTTACAATCATTGTTTTTGCTTTTTACATTATTGGGCTTAATTGGGCTTAATTGCTAAACATTGTTAATTTTCGGATTTTTCACTCATGCGACCATGTTGCCTTATGAGCATAACTAGAGCTACATATATCGGATTTTGGTGATATTGTTGTCCCTAGAAAGATAAGGAAGAGACCTCCGATTTCGGGGTTTCACAAGAATTGTCAAATTAGGCCAAAATCAAGGCTAAATTGGGTAACCAGAGTTCTCTGGCGCGGATCGATGCACGATCCACGATGTTCCTTACTTAAATGGGCTAACTTACTCATCTTAAGCCCATTTAAGGCATATGATACCTTGCTGGAAAGCTTATTGGAGGCCCCCAATGTTAGGTTTAATAAGCAAAAATAACGGTTTACTGCCGCACAAGACAAGAGAGAGAGAGGAAATTAGAAAACTTTTACAATCATTGTTTTTGTTTTACATTATTGAGCTTAATTGGGCTTAATTGCTAAACATTGTTAATTTTTGGATTTTTCACTCATCGACCTTTTTGCTTTTTGAGAGCATAACTAGAGCTACAGATATCGGATTTTGGTGATCTTCTTTGTCCCTAGAAAGATAAAGGCGACCTACAATTTCACCCCAAAATTGTCAAATTAGGCCAAAATCAAGGCTAAATTGGGTCCGAGTTCTCGGCGTCGATCGGTCGCGAGTCCACGATGTTCCTTCACTTAAATGGGCCTAACTTACTCATCTTAAGCCTAATTAAGGCATATGATACCTTGTTGGAAAGCTTATTCAGAGGCCCTTAATTTTGTCTAGGGTTAGGTCGGGATTAATAAGCATAAATAGCAATTTACAGCCGCACAAGCTTGAGAGAGAGACAGAAATTAGACAACTTTTACAAACATTGTTTTTGCTTTTACATTATTGGGCTTAATTTGGCTTAATTGCTAAACTTTGTTAATTTTGGATTTTTCACCCATCTCGACCTTGTTGCCTTGCGTGACATAACTAGAGCTACGATATCGGATTTGGTTATCTTCTTGTCCCTAGAAAGATAAGGAAGAGACCAACAATTTCAAATTTCCCAAGAATTGTCAAATTAGGCCAAAATCTAGGCTTAATTGGGTCCAGAGTTCTCTGGCGCGGATTAGTGCGCAGATCCATGATGTTCCTTCACTCAAATAGGCCTAACTTACATCTTAAGGCCAATTAAGGCATATGATACCTTGTTGGAAAGCTTATTCAGAGGCCTTTAATTTGGGCTATGGTTTGGTCGAGGATTAATAAGCATAAATAGCAGTTTACAGCTGCACAAGCGAGAGAGAGACGGAAATTAGACAACTTTTACAATCATTGTTTTGCTTTTACATTATTGGGCTTAATTGCCAAACATTGTTAATTATCCGATTTTTCACTCATCATGACCTTGTTGCCTTGCGCAGAACATTACTAGACCTACAGATATCGGATTTTGGTGATCTTACTGTCCGTAGAAAGAATAGGAAGAGACCTACAATTTCAGGTGTCCCAAAATTGTCAAATTAGGCAAAAATCAAGGCTAAATTGGGTCCCAAGTTCTCTGGCGTCGATCAGTGCGCAATCCATGATGTTCCTTCACTTAAATTGGCCTAACTTACTCATCTTAAGCCCAATTAATGCATATGATACCTTGTTGGAAAGCTTGTTGAGAGGCCCTTAATTTGGTCTAGGTTGGGTCATGATTAATAAGCATAAATAGCAGTTTATAGCCGCACAAGCCAGAGAAACGGAAACTAGACAACTTTACAATCATTGTTTTTGCTTTTACATTATTGGGCTTAATTGCTAAACGTTGTAATTTTTGATTTTCACTCATCGACCTTGTTACCTTCGCGAGCATAACTAGAACTACGGATGGTTTGGTGATCTTGTTGTCCCCGAGAAAGATAAGGAAGAGACCTACAATTTCGGGTTTCACAATAATTGTCAAATTAGACCAAAATCAAGGCTAAATTGGGTCCCGAGTTCTCGGCGCGGATCGGTTGTGATCCACGATGTTCCTTCACTTAAATGGGCCTCACTTACTAATCTAAGCCCAATTAAGGCATATGATACCTTTTGGAAAGCTTATTCAGAGGCCCATAATTTGGTCTAGGTTAAGGTTAGGATTAATAACATAAATAGCAGTTACAGCCGCACAAGCCAGATAGAGACGAAAATTAGACAACTTTTACAATCATTGTTTTTGCTTTTACATTATTGGGCAATTGGGCTTAATTGCTAAACGTTGTTAATTTTCGGATTTTTCACTCATCGACCATGTTGCCTTGCGCATAGCATAACTAGAGCCTACGGGATATCGATTTTGGTGATCTTGTTGTCCCTAGAAAGATAAGGAAGCAACCTGCAATTTCATGTTTCACAAGAATTGTCAAATTAGGCCAAAATCAAGGCTAAATTGGGTCCAGAGTTCTGCAGCGCGGATCGGTCTGCGAGTCCACGATGTTCCTTCACTTAAATGGGCCTAACTTACTCATCTAAGCCCAATTAAGGCATATGATACCTTGTTGGAAAGCTTATTCAGAGGCCCTTAATTTGGTCTAGGGTTAGGTCAGGATTAATAAGCATAAATAGCAGTTTACAGCCGCACAAGCCAGAGAGAGACGGAAACTAGACAACTTTTTTTACAATCATTGTTTTTGCTTTTACATTATTGGGCTTAATTGCTAAGCGTTGTTAATTTTTCGTATTTTCACTCATCCGACCTTGTTGCCTTGCGCAGAGCATAACTAGAGCTACAGATATCGAATTTTGGTGATCTTGTTGTCCCTAGAAAGATAAGGAAGAGACCTACAATTTCAGGTTTCACAATAATTGTCAAATTAGATCAAAATCAAGGCTAAATTGGGTCCCGAGTTCTCTGGCGCGGATCGGTCGTGATCCATGATGTTCCGTCACTTAAATGGGCCTAACTTACTCATCTTAAGCCCAATTAAGGCATATGATACCTTGTTGGAAAGTTTATTCAGAGACCCTTAATTTGGTCTACGGTTAGGTCATGATTAATAAGCATAAATAACAGTTTACAGCCGCACAAGCCAGAGAGAGACGGAAATTAGACAACTTTTACAATCATTGTTTTTGCTTTTACATTATTGGGCTTAATTGGGCTTAATTGCTAAACATTGTTAATTTTCGGATTTTTCACTCATCCTGACCTTGTTGCCTTGCGTGGAGCATAACTAGAGCTAGAGATATCGGATTTTGGATATCTTGCTGTCCCTAGAAAGATAAAGAAGAGACCTACAATTTCAGGTTTCACAAGAATTCTCAAATTAGGCCAAAATAAAGGTAAAATTGGGTCCCGAGTACTCTGGCACAGATCAGTGTTGAGTCCACGATGTTCCTTCACTTAAATGGGCCTAACTTACTCATCTTAAGCCCAACTAAGGTATATGATACCTTGTTGGAAAGCTTATTCATAGGCCCCTTAATGGGTTAGGTTTAATAAGCATAAATAGCTAGTTTACAGCCGCACAAGCCAGAGAGAGACGGAAATTAGAAAACTTTTACAATCATTGTTTTTGTTTTTTTACATTAATTGGGCTTAATTGCTAAACATTGTTAATTTTCGGATTTTTCACTCATCGACCTTTTGCTTTTGCGAGAGCATAACTAGAGCTACAGATATCGATTTTGGTGATCTTGTTGTCCCTAGAAAGATAAGGAAGCGACCTACAATTTCACCCAAAATTGTCAAATTAGGCCAAAATCAGGGCTAAATTGGGTCCCGAGTTCTCTGGCGTCGATCAGTGTGCAGTCCACGATGTTCCTTCACTTAAATGGGCCTAACTTACTCATCTTAAGCCTAATTAAGGCATATGATACCTTGTTGGAAAGCTTATTCAGAGGCCCTTAATTTTGTCTAGGGTTAGGTCAGGATTAATAAGCATAAATATCATTTACAGCCGCACAAGCCAGAGAGAGACGGAAATTAGACAACTTTTACAAACATTGTTTTTGCTTTTTTACATTATTGGGCTTAATTGGGCTTAATTGCTAAACTTTGCTAATTTTCGGATTTTTCACCCATCACGACCTTGTTGCCTTGGCAGAGCATAACTAGAGTTACGAGATATCGGATTTTGGTTATCTTGCTTGTCCCTAGAAAGATAAGGAAGAGACGTACAATTTCAAATTTCCCAAGAATTGTCAAATTAGGCCAAAATCTACGCTTACTTGGGTCCCGAGTTCTCAGGCGCGGATTAGTCCGCAGTACAAGATTTTCCTACACTCAAATCGGCCTAACTTACACATCTTAAGGCCAATTAAGGCATATGATACCTTGTTGGAAAGCTTATTCAGAGGCCTTTAATTTGGGCTAGGGTTTGGTCAGGATTAATAAGCATAAATAGCAGTTTACAGCTGCACAAGCAAGAGAGAGACGGAAATTAGACAACTTTTACAATCATTGTTTTTGCTTTTACATTATTGGGCTTAATTGGGCTTAATTGCCAAACATTGTTAATTATCCGATTTTTCACTCATCCTGACCTTGTTGCCTTGCCAGAGAACACTACTAGACCTACGAGATATCGGATTTTGGTGATCTTCTTGTCCGTAGAAAGAATAGGAAGAGACCTACAATTTCAGGTGTCCCAAAATTGTCAAATTAGGCCAAAATCAAGGCTAAATTGGGTCCCGAGTTCTCGGCATCGATCGATGCGTAGTCCATGATGTTCCTTCACTTAAATGGACCTAACTTACTCATCTTAAGCCCAATTAAGGCATATGATACCTTGTTGGAAAGCTTATTCAGAGGCCCTTAATTTAGTCTAGGTTTAGGTTAGGATTAATAAGCATAAATAGCAGTTTACAGCCGCACAAGCCAGATAAAGACGAAAATTAAACAACTTTTACAATCATTGTTTTTGCTTTTACATTATTGGGCTTAATTGGGCTTAATTGCTAAACGTTGTTAATTTTCGGATTTTTCACTCATTTTGGTGATTTTGTTGTCCCTAGAAAGATAAGGAAGCAACCTACAATTTCATGTTTCCCAAGAATTGTCAAATTAGGCCAAAATCAAGGCTAAATTGGGTCCCGAGTTCTCTAGCGCGGATCAGTGCGCAGTCCATGATGTTCCTTCACTTAAATGGGCCTAACTTACTCATCTTAAGCCCAATTAAGGCATATGATACCTTGTTGGAAAGCTTATTTAGAGGCCCTTAATTTGGTAAAGGGTGACGTCAGGAATATTAAGCATAAGTAGCAGTTTACAGCCGCACAAGCCAGAGATAGAAGAAAATTAGACAACTTTTACAATCATTGTTTTTGCTTTTACATTGTTGGGCTTAATTGCTAGACATTGTCAATTTTCGAATTTTTCACTCATCCTGACCTTGTTGCCTTACGTAGAGCATAACTAGAGCTACAGATATCTGATTTTGGTGATCCTGCTGTCCCTAGAAAGATAAGGAAGAGACCTACAATTTCAGGTTTCACAAGAATTGTCAAATTAGGCCAAAATCAAGGCTAAATTGGATCCTGAGTTCTCGGCCTTGATCGGTGCGATGACCATGATGTTTCTTCACTTAAATGGGCCTTTCTTACTCATCATAAGCCCAATTATGGCATATGATACCTTGATGGAAAGCTTATTCAGAGGCCCTTAATTTGGTCTAGGGTTAGGTCAGGATTAATAAGAATAAATAACAGTTTACAGCCACACAAGCCAGAGAGAGACGAAAATTAAACAACTTTTACAATCTTTGTTTTTGCTTTTACATTATTGGGCTTAATTGTTAAACACAGTTAATTTTCGGATTTTTCACTCATCCTGACCTTGTTGCCTTGCGCAGATCATAACTAGAGCTACAGATATCAGATTTTGGTGATATTGCTGTCTCAAGAAAGATAAGGAAGAGTCCTACAATTTCAGTTTTCAAAAGAATTATCAAATTAGGCCAAAATCAAGTCTAAATTGGGTCCTGAGTTCCCTAAAGCGGATCAGTACGTAGTCCATGATGTTCCTTCACTTAAATGGGCCTAACTTACTCATCTTAAGCCCAATTAAGGGATATGATACCTTGTTGGAAAGCTTATTTAGAGGCCCTTAATTTGGTCTAGGTTTAGGTCAGGATTAATAGGCATAAATACCAGTTTACAGCCCCAAAACCAAAGAGAGACGAAAATTAGACAACTTTTACAATCATTGTTTTTGCTTTTACATTATTGGGCTTAATTGCCAAACATTGTTAATTTTCGGATTTTTCACTCATCCTGACCTTGTTGCCTTGCGCAGAGCATAACTAGAGCTACAGATATCGGATTTTGGTGATCTTGCTATCCCTAGGAA